>NQII01000986.1:44497-57411 GCA_002778355.1 Clitarchus hookeri | reverse complement strand
AGTGAGGGAGAGGGAGTGGGAGTGGGAGAGGGAGAGAGGGAAAGGAGATTCCGCAAATAAACGACGCACTGTGAACTGAGGCCGAGTTTTGCTCATCGCGACTCGCGAGCCACACCCGGCTTCCGCCTCAAGTTCCCGAGGGATGAGACGGGAAACACACACACGCACGCGCACGCCGAAGTTACAAAGTTGCCACCACGCCTAGACCAGTTATCTCTCGTTTAAGCCGTTGATTGCTGTCAGTTGAGAGAGCGGGCATGTGAGCGCGACAAAGACGTCTCTTTGTGGCCGTCACGAGGAGCACGCTCAATGCGGCGCCGTATGAGACTAGCCGGGGCCAGATGCCTGGCTGTCCACTAGCCGGACACCTTCACTACTGGACTAATCGGCCTGACGCCGATAGGCTCGGAATATTGTAATTTTTTTGTCTGGTATCATTTAGTCGTATTCAGTCAACGTCGTTCCCTTTCAAATTATTTTTTATTAATATTTCCTCCAGCCTTGTTTTATTTGAATTTGCTTTGTTTGCATTAGGCAGAGGAATATCCTGGAAGTAGAAATTTACCAGAGCTTCAGAAAAGAAGGAAGTAACCGTGAATGGACTATAGTTATTTGGGCCCTTCTAGAATGAACTGTCGGCCGCCATCAGTCTGCAATTGGACGTCAATTTACTGACATATATGAGTATGAACGTTCACACTTGGCAGTCCTTCAGTCGACAACGACTAGGCTCCTTGCAGAATGTGCGGTCGACAGTTGGCAGTTGTGCAGCCACAAACTGACACTCCTAGGCTCGGGCAGAAGCCAAGAATTGCAAGAGTTCCGCGCGCTCTAGCCGTTATCACGTCCGCCAAGTAAAAGAGACGGACGACTTTTGTAAGAAAAAAATAGTTGAAAAATTGTGGCGAACATTTTGAACATGGAACAAGTAATTTCCTAGTCCGGGTCGAATCCGTTCGTAGAAGACATCACATGACCTAACCACCGTTTTGTTTTAAAATAAATGGCTGTTTTATGCTCTCACAAAAAACTGCTGGGGTTTGGAAAGGAGTGAACGAATCCGCATCACTTAAAGTTGTCTCCGATCCAGTGATACAATACTACCAACGACTCATATGGCTCTCAATACCGTTCCTGTAGAAACATGACTCCTGTGATTGAAGGGGGGAAAAGACTTATAGCTTATGGACACTGTAACCAGGTACACAAATTTTCAAGTTTGGACGAGCATTGCACGGTAAAAAATATTTTCCTGAAGGAATTTCCAAACGCGACCAGTTCCATGTCGGTGACACTGATACAAAATTTCAAACCTCGCTGGCTGCATGCCACATAGCGCCCACTCAGTGAGTGGAGTGAAGTGAAGTAAAAACTAGAAGGCACTTTTTGCAATGCCTGTCTTTTTTGATGCTCTTTCTTTCAGCAAGACTTAGATGAAACTGATGCCGAGTCTAGAGGAATATTCAGGGTGTAAGATTGATTTATACTTAACGTATCTTTAGTTCTCTTTATAATTGATCGTTTTCTGCTAAGAACAGTGGTCTCTTTCTACTGACTAAAGATAGCTGTATTTTTTTCGTGTCTGCCAGTGCATTTTATCAATTTCTACACATTGCATGACAGTTGAAATGTTTTTACCAGAAGAAAATAACTTACGATGTGCAATGCTCAATGATGTCTACTAAACTCATTACAAAATATTGCGTGGAATCAACATTGGTTTTAACAACGGCAGGAGTATCGAATCATTGGGCATTAAACATCATAGGTTCTTTCCTTCGGGCAAAACCGTCCCCACTTCCATACAATGTGCAGAAACTGATGAAATCCATTGACAGACACGAAAAAAAGCAGCTATATTTAATCAATAGCAAGAGATCCTTGCTCCAGGCAGAAAATGACAAATTACAAAGATAAGTTAAGCGACGTTACGTATAAAGTAATCCCGCACCCTGCATATTCCCATAGTCTTAGCAACAACTGCATCTAAGTCTTGCACTGAAAGACAGCGTCAAAGACTGTTATTGCAAAAAGTGCCCTTGAGTTTCTTCACTGAAATTCGGGAAACTCAAAACACCTTTAGCATATAAAGTACTGCCATATTCTCAAGTTCCAATCATGCCGGAAGCTAGTTTTCAAAATGGCACACATGCAATATTTTTGCGTGTTATGTCATATCTCAGGAATTATTAAACGTATGTGGACCAAAACTGGTATGGTAACAGTCAGCGCTGTCAGCATTCAATAAAAAAAAAAATCATGTTTTTTTCCTTTCAATTTTTAGAATGTTTTGCCACGTCAGTAAACAAGTCTTCAGCTTCATAACTCACAATCTACTCAAATGATTCCTATAAAATTCGGCGTTCAAGCAATACTGTATTTTACAGTTTAAAACTCTTTCGTTTGCGTAGATCATAAATGTATTTATTTTCAAAATTGTAGTTTGATAAAGATTTTGTTTAGTATACAATATTCCTATCAACCTATTCCTCATCAACTTGGCGTAGAAGCAGCAAATATTGCATGTATTATATTCGCGGTTTCTTCACACTTTTTGAATAGAACCTTTGAAAAATCACCCCATGTATAACGTTCTTGGTTGTCTCCTAAATATATAATGTATCGCAACTTCGTGTAATTAGGTAATTTTTAAATCTCGCAGTAAGAAAATATTTTCGTTAGGTTAAACTTAACTTCAAAAAACTAAAATTTAACCAAAAATAAAACACTTGTATGTTATCAAAAGTGTAAAGCGCTTGTGATACGTGACATATTTAGAAAACATCAAAACACGTCTCGTCTATCGAGACCTCGATGTTGAGAGCTGCCAATCTCTTCACTCACTCACTCACTCACTCACTCCAAACACTTCATACATGGCGTGATTCTTCAAAGGTTTTCTTCAAACAGGCCGGCCACGCGTGGCGCAGTCGGTTGATGCGACTCCGGTCTGGGGCGCGGGAGGTTCTGGGTTCGAGTCCCAGGTAAAGCATGGGTGTTAGTATAAGTTAGGTTATAATATAGTTAGTAAGACGTCCCCTGGTAAGCCTTCAGGCGTAACACTGGTGGACGTTAATAAGCTTAATACAATGCTACATACAATACAATTATTTGAACAGCATTTTTCTTACACCATGACCCAAGGCTACGAACAAGTGAAGAGATTTGGTCGGCTCGTAACATCGAGGTCTTGAAACCCTAGATGTGTTTAGATGACCAAAATATTTCTCGTATCACAAGTGTTTTATACTTTTAACATAAAAGTGTTTTAATTTTAGTGACAGTGCAGTTTTACTTCCATTTTATCTATCAACTACTATATTTCCTTTATAAATAATATTAATAAAAACGGGGAGAAATTAGGTGTGTTGGTTATGCCTAATAAGAAATACTTCTCATACAAAACATAATTACATGGAGTGCTCACAAATCTAGTGCGTTGTCCCTTTGGTGTAATTTTTTTTAGACTAGTTTAAGCTTTATCAGGGCTTCAGAAAGGTTGGAAGTAACCATGAATGGACTGTAATTGGATTGCGAGTCCACGATGCAATTCTAGCTCCTGCTGGCCTACCGCCTTGGGTGAGAATTTCCGCAAACACTGTACTCCGGTAGCTTATATCCAGAACCACACGCTGTGGTTACGAAAGTCGACCATTTTCACTGGCCATCAAATTAAACATTTAACTTTTACTAAGAAGCTGTAATGTAAAAACTGGTTTTCGTCATTCCTAACGTAAGAACTCGAGTACTAACGATGCGCTGACAAACCGGGCTATCTTTTCAAAAGTTTATTTCACCTGACCGTGAAATAACTGTAAAGAGGAAACTGCAAGTACCATTTCGAAACAAATTGCAGGACGAATCCCCACACTAAAGAGGCGAAGAATCAAATAGCTTTTGTTAGCTCAATGAGCATTCTCAGAGATAGTGCTGGTAATATGTCTGAAGCGAGTAAGTCCAGCTTCAACAAGAAAAATGCTTTGTTCCTGTGCAGTCGAAATTTAGGGGAGACGCGCGCTATGTTTCTGCTAGGCAAGGGCGCACGTAGAAAGCATATTTCTCAAGTGGGAGTTCATCTTTAGAAGGGATTCTTCTTCTACCACATCCACTCGGCTTCTACGCCCACGCTCATTAGGGAGCGAAGGAGGCTTTGGTAACCAAGATTTTTTTTTTGTTAGGATTCAGAATAAAATTATATTGATTTGGATACCACCTACTTGCGGGGAAATGTTTCAGCTGTCCATAACAATGTGCTCCTGCTCATAGACGCCAGACATTTTTTTGTGTTACTCACCTTATCCCGTATGCATACCTTAAAATATGTTCGATATTCGAGTAGAAGTAAAAATAAACTGAACTCGACTGCTATTTTAATAGACGATGCGAAAGTTACAGTAAACAAGCAATTCCAGTAAAAGTATGATTNGGGGGGGGGGGGGGAGCCTTATAAGCTCAAAGGGGTTTGGAACGCCATGGATTCCACGGTTTCTGAACCCATGTTGCTGGATTTACTATGGAAAAAATGGACGAAAATAATATATTTAAGATTTGCCATACCATATGCCTATAAAACCAATATAATCTCCGATTCTCAGAGACATACATTTATGCTTGAAGGGTTAGTGGTCGTAACTGCTGAACACCTTCGGTTATGTTCGACAATCCCGAGTCGAAGGCTTCCTAGCACGCCCCGAGTCGAGCCGAGAACTGCCGAGCTCGTCCGAGTCATATTTGTTCTAGTTGTCTACATGCAAGAACCATCTAAGTTACACTTAAATCAAAGATGCTGTAGTAATCTCCATATAAATAAATGGAGTATGAAACATATCCAGTAATATAGGCTATTAGAAAAATTTTGGACGAAGAATAAAGATGTTGCAGTGAGATCTATAGTCCACAGTTGAAATACCAAAAATATTAAAAATAAGTTTACAACCACTTGATACAAAATATATATACTTTTCTTATTTGTTATGCTCAAATACTTTTACAGACTAGACACAAACAACGGACGTTTTATGCATTTCTGCGAGAAAGCCTGGTGGTGTTGGCATGCCTTGCCAATTTCTGTTCTGTAATGCATATTTCGTTGCAATAAATGTTAAGGATTCCGACATAATATACCGCGTGACTTAACTTCGTTTACTATCTGATATTATTCTTCTTTATGAACGATTGGCACACTTATTTTCAAGATGTCGGCTATATAGACTTTTGATTACTGTGCTATATCTATGAAACCATGTAACCGATTTCAATAAAACTTCAAATGTTGGCAGGTAAATAATACCATGGTAAGTCATTTCAACATACACGGTTTAAAACGATAAGAAATGCATTTTTAATATGTCAGCCGTATTAATATTATAATTGAATTTGGTATATATACAAACTTTTTACAAATTTTGAGGAAACTGAGAATGCTAAAAGTATTAATTTAAACCATCAAAGAAAAGCTCATACAGAGCCCATTTTGTCCTCCATTTTTTTTAGATAGCGCCACATGAATAATACAGCTATAAGATTCCCACCAAATTTGGCGAACAAGCACTAATACAGTAGGCTATGCACACTGGTGCGTTTTAAATGAATGAAGCATTTATTTTCAAAATGATGGCAATATAAATGTTTTATTTTAACACATATGTTCTTTTTACCTCAATATTATATTATGGCCTTCTTCGTTACGTTTATAATCATACATGTGTATAGGAAAATAGACTAATTAGTTAGATTGAAAAAATTCTTATTTTCCAATATAAACCTACTTAAATATACAGAAGCATAGCATCCAGAGATACAAGATAAGAGTTGGATCAAAACGCAATCCACGACTGAACTCCACTCAACTGGACATGCAGGAAATATAGTAAAACAAGTGCGGTCTTCGCGATATTACTGAAACTGAACAGACATAGTTACATTCATGGTCATGATAACATTCTAAGATGGCTAGTTATCGTAACTTGATGAAGAGAGAGGGAAAACCGATAGAGATAACGTAAATGCCTTCGAAAGTGGTAGAAGTAATCCACAGTAACCGAGGCAGACTATTGTTTTCAGATAGATTTTAAGGAAAAAATAACAAAAGATTACTAAAAATAGATAAACACAACATGGCATTTGCTTCCTCTTGCAAACCGATAACTTTCTTTCTAACTTCCGTCAGTTATTGTATTGCTTCATCTAAACTGTCTTTAATCTGCGCGAATGCATTTATATATATATACACACACACTGAAGAGCCAAAAAAACTGGTACAACTGCCTAATATAGTGTAGAGCCCCCGCGAGCACGAATAAGTGCCGCAAGACAACGTGGCATGGACTCGACTAATGTCTGAAGGTATGCAGGAGGCAATTCACACCATGAATCCTGCAGGGCAGTTCACAAATCCATAGGAGTGCGAGGCGGTGGAGATCTCTTCTGAACAGCATGTTGCAAGGCATCCCAGATATGCTCAATAATGTTTATGTCTGGTGATTTAGGTGGCCAATGGAAGTGTCTAAAGTCAGAAGAGTTGTTCCTGGAGCCACTCGGTAGCAACTCTAGACGTGTGGGGTGTCGCATTGTCCTGCTCTGCTGGAATTGTCCACGTCCGTCGGAATGCACAATGGACATGAATGGGTGCAGGTGATCGGACAGGATGCTTACGTATCTGTCACCTGTCAGAGTCGTATCTAGACGTATCAGGGGTCCCATTTCACGCCAACTGCACACGCCCCATACCATGACAGAGCCTCCACCAGCTTGAACAGTCCCCTGTTGACATGTAGGGTCCATGGATTCATGAGGATGTCTCCATACCCGTACACGTCCATCCGCCCGATACAATTGGAAACGAGACTCGTCAGACCAGGCAACGTGTTTCCAGTCATCAACAGTCCAATGGCGGTGTTGGCGGGCCCAGGCGAGGCGTAAAGCTTTGTGTCGTGCAGTCAACAACGGTACACGAGTGGGCCTTCGGCTCCGAAAGCCCATATCAATGATGGTCCGTTGAATAGTTCGCACGCTGGCACTTGTTGATGCCCCAGCATTGAAATCTGCGCCAATTTGAGAAAGGGTTGCACGTCTGTCACGTTTAATGATTCTCGTCAGTCGTCGTTTGTCCCTTTCGTTCACGATATTTTTCCGGCCGCAGCGAAGTCGAAGATTTGATGTTTTACCGGATTCCCGATATTCACGGTACACTCGTGAAATGGTCGTTACGCGAAAATCCAAATTGTATCGCTACCTCGGAGATGCTATGTTCCATTTCTCGTGCGCCGACTATAACACCACNCAGGCAACGTGTTTCCAGTCATCAACAGTCCAATGGCGGTGTTGGCGGGCCCAGGCGAGGCGTAAGGCTTTGTGTCTTGCAGGCAACAACGGTACACGCGGGGGCCTTCGCCTCCGAAAGCCCACATCAATGATGGTTCGTTGAACAGTTCGCACGCTGGCACTTGTTGATGCCCCAGCATTGAAATCTGCGCCAATTTGAGAAAGGGTTGCACGTCTGTCACGTTTAATGATTCTCGTCAGTCGTCGTTTGTCCCTTTCGTTCACGATATTTTTCCGGCCGCAGCGAAGTCGAAGATTTGATGTTTTACCGGATTCCCGATATTCACGGTAGACTCGTGAAATGGTCGTACGCGAAAATCAAAATGTTATCGCTACCTCGGNTCGCTACCTCGGAGATGCTATGTTCCATTTCTCGTGCGCCGACTATAACACCACGTTCAAACTCACTTAAATCTTGATAACCTGCCATTGTAGCAGCAGTAATTGATTTAGCAACTTTGCCAGAAGCTTGTTGTCTTATAAAGGCGCTACCGACCGCATCGCGTTACTCTGATTGGTTCCATACCTCTATTATTTGCATACGCAAGCCTATACCAGTTTTTTTGGCTCTCCGGTGCATTTATAAACGGTATTTCAATCATAAGTTTTCCGACGTATAATTAATTTAAAAATGTTAAAATTCAAAAGAGTAATATAAAAAATTCACTTGCTTCCGGAAATAAATGAACTGAAAACTGTCTTAATGAAATAAATTAAATTATACATGTCCATAATAATAAATTTAAAAATGTATTAATTTATATTTATTTCCTGATTATAATGATAGATTTGCAGTATTTTGAAATGTGACTCTTGTTGTGTAAGATAATGCAGTAAACGCAGCACTAAATAAATTAATACATTACTTTTCACGTCATTATGTTTTTGATTTCTATTGATTTTTTGTAGTGTGTTCCGAACAGAAAATTATGATTTTGACACATCACGTGAATACCATTATTATTGGATATTATTTTTTTGTAATACCAAATAGTTAAACAATATTGAGTACAAAAATAAAATAATTCAAATTTGCTGTCCATCGCCTTTAATGGCTACTTAGAATAATTATAAATTATACCTCAAATTAAAAATTACCTTTATCATAGCATTTAGTTTCGTGTTGTAATTTCGAGGCATATGCTAACTAAGAATTACTGCTATTTGTCTTGTAGATGAACTGTTAACCAGATATGTATTCGGAAGTTTTGGGAGAGAAATATATCATAAAATGGAAAACAAAATTGTGTTTTAAACATCATAACTTTTTCTGTTATATTGTATTAAATTTGGTGATTTAAGCATATTCGAATGAAACATTTTTAATGCTTACATTCTAGTAAAATATCACCACACATTTTAAAGTAATTTTCTATAATAACGTTATATTCAAGAAATTTGTAACCAGTGCCTGTGAACCGACATCGTACAGATTAACACTCACGTGACTGTGAGATAAAACAATTATTTCGAACTACTCTAAAGTTAGTTTATATGGATCGACCTTCGAGGTTGGGCTAGAATATTAATATATTATGAGGTCGAATATCAGATTTAATATTATTCGTTTGTTAATATTCAAAATTTATTCTGTGATAAAACTGAGACCAAGAGTTTATAAAAATTCAGGGAGAAAGAAGGTGAGTTCTATTCGATTTCTGAAACGTCCTTGAAGCGCATACTTGTTGATAATGGTCACATCCAAGGTTAAAGGAGCATCTAGTCACGTCTGTCCTAAGATATTCGTATAATCAATATGTGAATTTTTGCGATGCACGTTCTGCTCTCCGTCATGTAATTGTGAACGATGGGACAAAAAACAAAAAAAAAAAAAAAAATCTATCGAATCCTTTATCTTTGGTTTCCAATTTAAAACGCAGCGTACTTCTGCTGAAATAATGCCATTTATATTTCGCGTAGTTAAAAGTTCAGAAGTTTATATTCCCATTTCCTGCAGTCCAAAACGTAACGTGTAAATTCAAAACTCGCTAGATAAATGATATGTCCAAATCTCGAAAATGTGAAAACCAATAAAACGTTGGGTGGTAAATGACCCCTCACAGGGCCTGAGTACCTCCGCTCTGAGCTTCGGCAATGATAAAAAAAGGCTGCCAATAAAACTTAACTATATAAGTCATAATACAACCCAAGTACCCACCCACAGTCATGTGCCGTAGACATACACAGGGCAGCCCCTGACTAGGCGGAGGGCGACTGTGGCGTCGCATTGCATAACACCTCCAGTACATACCAGTACACCATACACCACACATACACTCCGCCACCGCACACAACACCCAGCGAAGTAGCCTACTACATACCCACCCACAGTCATGTGCCGCAGACATACACCGGGCAGCCCCTGACTAGGCGGATGGCGACTGTGGCATCGCATTGCATAAAACCTCCAGTACATACCAGTACACCATACACCACACATACACTCCGCCAGCGCACACAACACCCAGCGAAGTAGCCTACTACGTACCCACCCACAGTCATGTGCCGTAGACATACACCGGGCAGCCCTTGACTAGGCGGAGGGCGACTGTGGCATCGCATTGCATAACACCTCCAGTACATACCAGTACACCATACACCACACATACACTCCGCCACCGCACACAACACCCAGCGAAGTAGCCTACTACATACCCACCCACAGTCATGTGCCGTAGACATACACCGGGCAGCCCCTGACTAGGCGGAGGGCGACTGTGGCGTCGCATTGCATAACACCTCCAGATACTGGCACTTCTCCTCAAGCTTTTAAGAGATACGCCACCTCGCAGGTGAAGAAAGTTCAAGGTGACTTGACATTAGATTGAATCTCTTGTTTTCCTCTCAGCTACCAACTATATTTATGATTAGTAATGCGGATTATGATACACATTATTGTGCTATTGTAGATCCATATTGTTGAGCTATTGTCATTTCTATTTCTTTATAAACATTCCCTTGTCTCTAGTCCTGCTCAATATATCTACATGACTGGAAACAACGAATCATTTTTAGAGTTTGATCTATTTGAGCTATCATATTTCTGCTTCGTCTTTTGTTAATTTAAGCATTTAAGTATATTTATTTCTTGCTCATTATGTTTACGTATGTGTACATTATGCTATACCTGGTTAAATGTACGAGAATGCATTGTAGCCTTAACTTCGCCAGCATAAATAAAGTCGAACTAAATAAAAATAAATAAATAAACAAGCCTCAGGTTCTCGTGCAACACATGGCNTCAGTGTGCTCTGGTGCACAGCTAGACACCTACGCAGCGTTGCCAATGCTGATTTTAATTTTAACCCGATTTTACCCACAAGTCGGCAAGAAAAAATTGACAGGCAAAGAAAAAAAAAAAGCTTTAAAAAATACTAAACAAATATCGGTTTAAGGTGAATTTTGCGTACGCAGGAGACGTGTTCATAAGAAAGTGTACATGTAAAATGAAGAAAAGAGTGGCTTATAGAGAAGTTCTTCTTTGTGAAGCCAACACAACATTTAAAATCAACAAAAATACATTTACTGAGAACAATACCGACTGACATTCCACCATTGAGATCACAGACACTGGCTGATGGCATACATTTGCTACTGAGCAGTATTATTAGTGCAGACGGTAGAAAAGGCAATGTAACAGATTATGTAACCATTATGTTAATTTGTTACATATACATTTTTAGCACATACAATAAAAATATCAAATATCATGAGAAAGGTACAATGAAAACTTAACACATAAAATTGATAGCAATTTCTAAATTGCCAAAGAGTTAAAAAAATACATTCGTGTTATGCATTACGTTATACTGAAATTATTACTACACAAGACGATTTTAAGTTAGGTGAAAATCATTTATAAAATCAACCAAGTAGGTACATTTTGCATATAAGTAAAGACATAAAAATACAAACACTGAACTGTAAGTATTATTATTTGTAACAGTCAGCTGGTCCATTACTAAAATCAAAATATTCAGCCATATAATGAACACAATGGGAATGTAAATAATACTTTATCTTGTGTTTAAATGATTTTGTGTCACCAAAACGAAGATTTTTATACTGAGGCGAAAGTGAACCCCTTTCTGTTTTATAATTGTTAACATCACTGTTTAATTTTAAACTGTCTAAATTATCAGAAACAAAACTAAGAAATGAATAGATATATTGTCCTGTAAGAGTGAGAATTGTATCGTTTTTGAAGAGTTGTCTGCATTATAATTGCCTTTTTTTGAAGCAAGAATACTTGGCCACTGTTAGCTGCGTTTCCCGAAAACAATATTCCATATGAAAATGTGAGAAGTATATTTGTTTAAGTGAAGCCCTGGCCACCAGAGGAGAAAGGTACCTAAGTGAAAAGCAAGCAGCGCTGAGTTTGTCAGCTAACACATTTAATATGTTTTTTCAATTCAGATTATCATCCAACTGCAAACCAAGAAATTTGGTTGTGTGTATAGCTGTAAGATTTACCTCATTATATCCTATTTTTACCACAGTGTTTGTTTTATGACACTATGGAACTCTTCATATTTGGTCTTTTTCTTATCAAGAACAAGTTTATTTGCTGAAAACCATTTCGATAGTTTTAAAAGAACTTATTGTGATATTTTATTAATTTTATCATTACATTTTGCATTTTTGAGAAGACTAGCGTCATCTGCAAATATAAATATATCCGCATCAGACTGTATGTACGCTGGAAGATTATTAATCAAAATTAATAAAATCAGGGGACCTAATATAGAACCCTGTGGTACACCATGTTCAATATATTCATAATATGACATAAAATCTTGCAATGAGTTTTCGTCTGAGGTAACAGTTTTATACTTACGTTTGGTAAGGATAAAATGTTATCAAAGAATTCATATTATTATTTATACCATATAATTTTAATTTCAGCACAATTATACTATGATAAACGCAATCAAACACCACGGAAATATCACAAAATACACCAAGTATATTTTCTTTCCTGTAAAATGTAGCAACAACGGATTACATTAAACAATAGTTTTCTGAACTGGCATTTAAATTTATACATCCGTATAAATTTAATATTTCAAATATAACCGCATATTCACTGATATGCAATACACTGAACAACGATAGATTAGAAACATTAAGAAATTTAAATGGGCAAGTAATGGTTGATTTATATTTATCCCTGATTTCGAAACTTTTTATGCCTTTGAGAGTAGAATACCTTAATTTTACCCGAAACTGGTAAATACCCATATTTTTACCCGCGAGTATGCAAAATACTCGAAATTCGGGTAATCACCCGCACATTGGCAACACTGCACCTACGCCCGAGGAAGGCTGTTCACCTAGGGAGTCTCCACTACGTCCGGTTTTTTTGTTACTAACTACCCTAATTACTAAGTGTCGAGTGTTGTACGAGGGTAGGTCTGGACTGTGGTGGGTCTCAGGGCTAAGCCCCATACGCCTACATGAGAGGGAATTTAGGAAAGGAGGCGTGCATCGCGGTAAAGAGGGATAAAGCAGCCATGGCCAGGTTGTGGCCACTACGTCCTCCTTTCTCTTCCCCTTTTATGTTTCAGGTGTCGACTGTCGGCACGGGAGGG
>NQII01000986.1:0-44486 GCA_002778355.1 Clitarchus hookeri | reverse complement strand
CCCCCCCCCCCCCAAATGGTTCCAAACATAATCCAGCGTGACATCAATAAGAAAGACACCTCCCCCATTAGCAACTTTCTCTTATAGTGTTTCAAACACTCGTTCAATAAAGATTATCCTTTCCCATCCTCTGTTCTGGTCAGTTTAATGGATTAATAAACACGTTTTGTGACTTACTCAAGCTAAAATCAACAAACGTTAATTAATTTAAAAACTTTCTACTTATTAAACGAGATTACTCATCCTGTGGCATTACAACAAACCCTTCTGACCATAACACACATGTATTCATGGTGTTAATGAAATGTATATCACTACTAATTTTGTAGGAAATGTTAAGCTCGTATAACAGAAAACCGGCTGGAATGTCTGTAGTAGTACTTCAAACTGAAGTTTCAGCATGATACTGCAAAATCGCCAGTTAGTTGCAGTTCTGCCTTCGTGAGTTTTGGCATAGAAGATGCTGCAATACGTAAATGAACCCAGGATACTGTGTGATAAAGTAAACAGTCTCGTGTGATAAAAATTGTCACGTTAAAACGTGTGCGGCATATTGCGGCAAGTAATGTTTTAACTACATAGTTATCTTCAGATCGTATTGTAATGTAAGAGCTGACACTGTGTCGCTGATAAGCTCGCGCGGTGTCGCTATGGAAGCGTACCACAAGAGCTGATGAGCACACGTGTCGTGTAAGCAGCGCAACAATATGCTTTCCGATATGATAACCACCTGGCCCGGTCTCTGCGCAAGCGCTGCTTCGTTGTTGTAATATTAGCTACAGCTTGTAACTGAAGGACGGCAGTGTTCCTGTCACGTCCACTCGAGCGTGCTCGCTCGTGAAAGATGACACACGACTGTCGCACGGCCTTTCTGCGTCGCGTCTTGACAGCTGTTCTTATACCCGCCGTTTCCAGTAAGCTAAAATGTTAACTTTTCCTAGAATCGCAGCGGCCACGCACTCATTTGTTTTCCCAGGAGAACCAATACAATTATTAAAAATCTATAGCGATGAGCCGATAATAAAATTTTTTATGTATTTTTTAATTAATATTTTTTATTAAAAATTATTTTTAGGGGTGGCAGGTTGCTGGGAGGGGGATCAATAAGTCATCCAATACTTTGCCCTTGGCGGGGTGGCAGGCAGGATGTTCCTGCAGAGGTTTGCCGTTTCCTTCGCAGTATGAGGGTAAAGCACAATAATACACCCAGCCCTGATCCCGGGAAGAAAGTTCTCCATTCCTTGGTCCCAGACGGGAGTCCAATCCAGAACATCTAGCCCATTTGCCGCGCACCTTGCCTACTGAATTGAATAGCAGAACGGTGATTTTTTTTTCTAACCTACCTTAAAACTAAGAGGAGAGTCGGAGGTCCTGGGTGGGGATAGGATCGAAGTGCGGCTCAGGACGCCCAGTCATGCAGGGAAGTTTCTAACTGCAAGGACATATACTCGCGGCTTTACTGGGATTGGGCAAACTTGGCCGCGATTGGGGCCATATTTACCTCTCATACTAACTTAACCTGAACTAAAAAGGGAGGGGGGGGGATATGGAATTGGCACCGTAAAAACCCCTCGACAGAAAAGACTTGCAAGGTCGCGTGTAATTTATGAAGTAGTAAAAAATTTCTAACGAAACATAGTATCCTAACCTTTCAAGTCCACCTATGTAGCATACATAGCGGGTAAATTATGTGTTCATACCGTTTAAACAAAAGTAGTTTAACCCATAATACTGGGAAAATATTTTTTTTTCGTTTAAAGAATTGATGATACAAGGAAAACAATCTGTTTACATTCAAATCTCAAAAAGATAATTTTTGTTTACGAACGAGTGCGTAGCAACCAGTGGTACGTCTGTTCATAGTCTTTCATTATTGATCACTATAACGAAAATGCTAAAGTTGGGTTATCTTCGCGGAATTATACTCAGAGGTAATATACATAATAAAACAAGTACTTTCGAAAAAAAAATATTTTGGCATTGTTGGTTTGTGTTTTTGTTATGAAGTTTATAGCTGTAATCGTATTGACAATATAACTTTTTTCAAATATGGTGCTAATTTTTCCCAGCTTGAAGCGAGTCCAAGCACTGAAAATCATATTTGGTTTTTTTTTTTTTTTAATTGAGTGTTTTTGTGTTCCTGGAAGCATCAAGCAAATCATTAAATGGAAAAAAAATTATAGTTTTTGACATTAAAGTTACCAATATAAAATACACAGTAAGCAACAAGAAAACTAGGTATTTCTGAATCGCGTGTCATTATCATCTTTTCGATATTTTAAACACACAATTTAATTTAAATCTAAAAGCTTTAATTAAATATTACGAAGGAAGGAAGCGGTGTAAATGAGGGTTTTTCTTTATGTGAAGTTTTGGTTAGCATCAGATTCTGGAGCAGCAACTAAGATGAGTTTGAAGTAAAAAAAAAACGTTTAAGTGAGGATAGTAATCTTAGTTAGCAGCTTACTTTGCAAAATTGGCTAGGAAAGCAAAAAAAAAAAAGTAACTGGTCTTTATCGATCTTGGGAGTTTGAAAGTTAAGACTCTGTTTTATAATTTGCAAATAGTATTGCAATGTAAACACTTAGTGGCAGCTAAAAGACGTGCATAAACACCGTCGTGCCGTATACACTGTGAACAATGATAACGTGGTACATTAAAAAAAGACTCTTCATTGGAACTAAATTTGTGTAAAATTCAGATATCTGTTGTCAGCAATTTTCAGATTGCCAAGAGAAAAATACACAAGTGTTTCTGCCACTTCCTGCTAGAAAAACTCAACGGCTCTGCATCTATCAACTTTTTGGAAACATTTGAAATATGTGAGGAGTATTAATAAAATCTTCACTTGATATTTCTTGTTGGGTTGCGAATTTGTGTTGGAGTAATATTCAACAGTGAACAAGCATTTTGCCAAGTGTTTACTTTTATTTTAATTTTACCTCAGTTTCATTCCTTTCTTTTCTCTTCGGTAAACTATAAACATACTGGTACTGTACATTATAGGTGGAGGGTAACTACTGGTTCAAAAATACCGTGGGATTCATGCACAAGGAATGCAAGAAATTTACGAACTAAAATTGGGACTGTCGAAGTCAAGATGTGATTCTGTGGAATGTAACGACTGCTTAAAAGCTATTGTATGTTTTGGCTGTTAATTAAAATATTGTTATCTACAAATGCACAGGAGCTGTATGTGGGTGGTGTAAAGTCTTGGTAAACTCACACTAGTGTGTGTACTTGGGCACTTAAATCTGGACAAAGTACAAAACTTGACGCAATAGGCCACCTGAGTTATACAGGTTGGTGGCTAGTAGGTTATTTAGTTAAATTACTTTGGTGCGGACTAAGGGCAATTGTGGTTGTTGCGTTAGGGGTAAACAAATACTCGTATTTTCCGTTATTTAACACACCAGTATTTTATTTGCCTGAAGGTAACATAGGTATTTACAAACACTGGCGAGACTGAGCCCCCCTACAAGTCGTAGGCTTGAAAGGCTGGTGGGCTGAATACTATGTGTCGGGGAAGGTTGTTGAAGGGAGACGTTTCTCTACTTATCTGTGACTGCAGCTCTTGGTGAGTTGTCTTCGTTGGTAGCTGAGGCATGGTGAGTTGGGTGGCCCATTATCAGGCCCTCGGACTGCCTTTCGTTGGCATGCTGTACTCAGCTGCTTCTTCCGGTGGCTTTGACTGACTCTCTCGGAAGTCCGGGATTGGTTTCCCGGGACTTGTGCTTTCTCTGCGACCTCGGCTGGCGTTACTCGTAGGAAAGCGCGACTCCTCGTCTGCGGCTCGCATTTCTGACTTCCCCACCTCGGAAACTGTCACTAAGTTTTCGGAAATGAACTCATAAGTTCTCGGCCTTTCTACTGGGTTTGTCACGGGAATTTACACATGAAGTTTCGGCTGTTCCTGGGTTCTCTCCCTGGCTACATCACAATTGACTTACTGACTGACTGACTGACTGACTGCTTGCCTCGTCACCATCCGGCGCACGACTACATATTCTCGGGGAATGGGCCTCTCGGTATGGGGCTGCCACTTGTTTCCGGGAATGTACTCAAGTCCTCGGCACTGTTCCCGTCACACGACTGCTTAATGTCCCGTGTCTCCTTCGCCTCCCGTCTCGGCTGCACCTATCTCGTCTCGCGGCTGTACCGCTGAACAACTCCCGTCTCGGCTGGCGATAATTGACTCTGCCGGGATCCAAACCCGGCCTTCGACTGACTCACCCGATTGCCACCCCTCTGCGTGCGATATATCTGCCTGACTGACGCTGGTCCGGCGCCTCTCGATGCCTCTGAACAACTGCGAACAATTCCAAACAACTTCTCCCGAACAACTGATCTGAACTACTCTGCCTGGGCCAGGTCCGAACTCCAGCCTGGTGATACGACTGCCTCTCGCACTAACTGCCTTCTCCGCCTCGCATCGCGGCTGCCAAACAGCCACTTCCCATCTTGGCCGAACAACTGTTCTTCTACCTTGGCTGCGCCTGAATTTAACCCGTCTCCCACTATATTCAAGTTAGCTGTCAGCAGTTTCTCGAGAGAGAAATCGGGAAATCCCATGTGTACCTCACGCGTTTTTTGTGTAGGATTTCGTGTCTCGTCAGCTGTTTGTGTGCTCCAACTAGGGCGGAGAGAGGGTGCGGCATGACATCTCGGGGATTCCTGTGAGCTGTGTCTGCATTAATTCTCGTCGAGGGCACTCCCTGATTCCTTCGTCGAGGGCTTATATCAGCTATTTCTAGGACTTATCCTGTTTCTCTCTACTTCGGTTCTTCCCTGAGTGCCCTTATACGTCGAGAAAGCCCCGAGGATATTCCTCCCAGGGTGTGAATACAGCGCAATTCCTATCCCATGTACCCGTCACGCATCAATCTGATCTCCCAAAATTGACTGCCACCCAAGTGTGCTATCTTCAGGTTTGGGTTTTATCCTTAATTTTAAATATTTTTCAATGTTTTCATTGAAATATGTACTGATAAAAGGTAATGAATAACAAATTCAATTTAGGTTTGATTGAAATTGTTACAACAGATACATGTTCTAATAATAAAAAATGAGCGTTTATTTTGCTATAAAATTTATTTGACAAAATGAAAATATGTTTTTTTTACAAAATTTTAATGATAAAATCAGTTACATTTATTTACCAAAAATTCGGGTCCCTAATACTGATAAATCCCTATACTCAAGTATTAATAGCAAACATTTGTAAAATTGAGGCATTTAAAATTACTGCTGAACACCAAAATACTGATTACATATAACAACTAATTACCTTTTCTCTGATGGGACATAATTCCCTAAAAAAATTATGTGCAACGTGATTTTCACTGTAAAGTGAGCAAATTTGAAAGCCCTGCTTAGGATAAACTTTTCTCCTACTTTTGTAGCCTTGTGCCACATGTAGAGTGTACGTCGCCACGATCCTAATGACTCTATCCGTGAGTGAGTCAAGTGAAAATGAGAAATTGTTAGGAACTTTAATGTGATACTAATATGCCAATTCGTACTATAGTGTGTAATGTGCAAAAAAAATTATCAACATGATTTGCTATGAATTCAAACATTGTACCTGCTCTACAACATCAAGAATTGCAACTATTTTACTTAATTGGCTGGCAACTTCACTGCGAGTATACTGTATGCAGCAGCTTAATATACAGTAAAATCTTATACAGCGTGCTTCACATTAACGTATCTCACTTTAATGTGTGATTTTCAATTCACACCCAAATACCCATTGTAAACAAGTAAAGATATTTCACGTTAACACGCAAGATTTACGCTCAGTTTCAGTACAAGGATTATTTCATCATGTATCTTCCAAAATGGGACTAATTAAATGTACATAGGCTACAAGTGCTTTACATAACAGCATTGCTTTTTTTTAAAACCTGAATCTGGCTTTGTTTACCAATAAGACGCATTGAACAACATGCAGATTGCAGACAGTATATAGCTCACGTATACGCTGCAAACAACTGAGCTGAGTCTCACTGTTGACTCGCAACGCAATGTGTTTCAACATAGATTAACGGTCCTAACATGCAACACCATCTCAAATTATTTCGTCAATCAAAACGTAAATGTATAAATGGCTAGCCATTTATACATGTTTTGGTATCGTATATAGGTAAGCAAGGCGTATTTGAAAAACGTGCATTTGTTTTATGTTTGCAGGAAGTAATCTGTGAATTTTCACATTTTAGAAAGTAGCGTTTCATCCTCCCTATTGAAAAAATATTTCATTGTAATTACATATTAATTTTCTTTCCTGAAATAGCTAATTATATCATTTTATGGAAGTTTAAAGGTTTAAAAATAAAACTTTCAGTATAAAGTACTTTCATTACTAAGTATAAAATTAAGGCTTTATTGACGTAATTTATAACAATATTTTACTTTAGAGTTAACAGGAAGTGATTTTTCAAAGTTTACTTTCCAAATTTCTCACTTTACCATGAATAACCTATATACATGTGTCTCTAATATTTATTATTGGCAGGGGTCGTGGTTGCAGAGTGGTTAAACTGCTCGCCTCCCACCAAGGCGAACCGGGCTCAATGGCCGGCCGGATCACTCCGATTTTCCCAAGTGGGAATCATACCGGATAATGCCGCTGGTCGGCAGATTTTCCATTTCCCCTGCCCTTTCATTCCGGTGTTTCTCCATTCTTTCCTAATTTCACCCTCATCTGCTCTCAGAGATCTCATTGCTAAGGGCCGCCAAAGTCTCTTAACTCAACAATATTATTTATTGCTTCTATTGCCAGGCAGGAGTGCATCATTGTGGATTTGGCGAGGGGGAAGGGGGTGGGGCGTTAGAAAACAGAGGTTTCCCTTCATTATGTAATATTTCTCTATTTTTTTTAGGAAGGAAGTATTCAACCCAGATAACTTTGATGTTGCACACTGTTATACATGTAGACACTTAGCACACAAAAGATCAGATCTTTAAATGCAAATTTGGTGAAGCAGAGTGGGGGATAAGATGAGGTAAAACAGTCATCTGAATGCTGAAAGCAAATGGCCACCATCTTGAAAATACTAAATTTATTTTGTAATATATATGTACAGGATAATAGTATCTAATGTAAGCTTTTAAATGACACTAAAAACTCCACAATATGTGACATTAAAAAAGTTACGGATGGTTGCGTAAACCTCCGAAATCTGTGTAATTTTCTTGCAGTGTGTATGAAAAATGGGTGCCATCATCAACTTGTTGTAGGTAAAAATCTAAATTAATGTTTTCCTTTCACCTTGAGAATAGGGTATCATAGGAACAAATTTTTATCAAAATAAAAAATGGCATGGCTTCCATTTTTTTTTAATTTGATGATTTCGTATGGAATGACACGTATATAAACTTTAACATTATAAAATTTACCTTCTAGATTTTTTTTTTTGTTACATGAAAGAAGTTTTAACTGAACAAGTCGAACCGTTGTGATCAGAATTCTGGCATACATTTGCTACTTCTATTGCCACACTGTGCAATGCATGGTGTAATTATGCCATATAATTATTGTTAAATGTTTGTAGATATGTTCATTTATTGCGCAGAGAATGTCTAGCCCTGGCCCCATTACCATTGAAATAGCACTGTTAATAAAATAATGGAAGTTAAATGTATTAATTTGCATTAAATAAATGGGTGTAATTTAATATTGTTTTCATTTTGATACCTTTAAAGCCCATGTCTACACTTAAATATGGTAGTATGGTGTGTATTAGTAATGCAGCAGAACCGTGTTATAAGTTACAACATTATTCAGGGAGTGTTACATGCAGGAAAACTTTATTAACAAGAATTAACATACTTTTACGGGCACGTATAATACAAAACTCAAATTTAATAATTTGTCCATGTGAACATCATGCCAGTACTTCAGGTTCGCTTTGCTCACACTTGCTCTGAAAACTGAAGTGTGGTCATAACAATTAGAATAATATATGGAGCAAATTTTATTTTTCAAAGGTAATGTGCAAAACAATTTTTTGTGTGTGTATCATCTTTTTTGTATAGTTTCTTATCACATTCAAATAGTCCTCCGTTTGACATAAGAATTTTTCGGTTGGGTACTCTGGCTTATCGTTTAAGTTGTTATGTGTTCAGGATGTGTGACATGCCTGGAGGTGAGGTAAGAGAATTTAGTTTTTAAGTTTCTCTGCATATTCATTACTGTAAGACTCGACACGTGATGCACAAATATAATAAACAGTTTGAATTGCTAATGAGACCACAGCATCTCGTAATGCATAATAGAGATATGAATATGCAGTATTAAGTGCATACTGGAAGCTGGCACACTTACCTGATGTCAGTGCATTAACTTTGTCATCTTCACTATCATCACCGCTGACATCTGTGAATTAATTAAAATTAAATTCAGCCTAACCATTACGTTACAATATCTGAAATATAAATGAAACTGAGAAAACTGGACGGGCAACAGATAGAGCACCCCCATCTATTATATTTGAAAATGTGGTGTGGTTAAATTTTCCGTGATTTTTCGTAAAGATTAGTTCTGATGTAAAAAAAAAAAAGTATAAAGTATGTGGAATAATAATTTTTGTATGAGGATAATTTGTAACAGTTTTTAATTATCATGTCACTATTGACGACTAGGTTACCTTCACACTCGTGCAGATAACTTTGACTTCTATAAATTATACTTTCGACCCAATTGCATAGCTGCTTTGTTTTTATCTTTGAGGTTAAGTTTAAGAACTAAATTTATAATTCTCTGTACAGACAATGAAATATACTAACATTCTTATAGGCAGGAAATAAAACATTATGAGAAAATGTAGAACAATGAAATAATATTGTTCTCTGCTTGTTCTGCTCATAGGTTGGAGATGTTTTTTGCTCTCTGTAACTTTTTACGTGATACTGTTTATCACTATGTTAATATTTTTTTAAAACATTCTGCACACTTGCTGTTAATAATTTGTCTGGACGCATTTAACTAAATACAAAGTTAAAACGAATTATCAGTTGGGGTGTATGGACACAACCATGTCGTAAGTATTTATTGTATATGTATGTATATATGTCAACGTCCTTCTGAAGCATAACTTCAGCATGAAGGTCCTAAATTAACTTTTACTGAAGTCTTGTTTTTTCAGAAACCAGTATATAAAAATAAGAAAGGGGATGCTACATACTGATTTTTGCCAAGTTTTGAATTTTGCCAATTTGGTGTGTTATGTGAAGCTATGCTATACATTTGTGCCCTTCACTTTGGTGCAAAAATGGTTTGCCAAAGGAATGTACTTGACTAAATACCTGTTTGAGAAAATGTGATCTTCATTTGGCCATTAGCAACTATTTTCTGTGGCATGTAATGTAGTCAACCCACAAAATTAACTTTTATATTTCAAACATTTTTGCAGGCAAAACTTACTCAATTTTCAGTTGTAGATATCATTTATATACAAAGATAGCGTTTAATTTTAGGTTTTTACTTCAATTTAACTATAAATTAACTATGCTTATGATCTATAGTTGTGAAAATGAAATGTGTAGCACAACACTTCAATTATGGGTTGCTGAGCTGTGAAAACTTGAAGCATTTAGCTTAAGAGTAATTTTTTGTTGGTGGAAGATCGCAGTGTTAATAAAGTTGACTTTCAGAGGAAACTGTTTAAAAGTGAGAATAAAAGTTACTCCAGTACCAAAATTCTACTATCTAAATCACGTAAGGAAATTAATTTAGCTATGAACATCAAATTAGAAAAACTTTTTTTACATTAAAATTTTACAAAAACAACTGGCATCAGTCTTTAGTGGTAGGTATATTTTCATAAGACCACGAAATTATATTTATAATTCAGTTTTTACTGCAATAAAATTTTCTAATACTGCAATGATTTACACTTAATTGATAAATTAGAAAACTGGTGGTTACTGTGAAACCTATTAATAAAATTCTCTTTCTTTAATAAATGCAAAGTTTCTTCATTCCCCTGGGATTGCGTACAGAGATTTAATGTTGATTAATTTGTATGCTTAATGAAAACATTTGTTAATTTGTCAAGTATTGCCAAGTTCACTGGTAAAAAGAAGTTATACAAGTGATAATGTCTTATTTTCCAATATGCTAAATCAATGTAAATATTTTTATTTTATTTTTAAATTTTGTATAATTATCACAAATGCTTGTAAATACAAGCATTATAACAAACTGCAAAAATAAGATTATAAATACTTTCAAATCATATTGAAACAACATTTAATGTAAATATTGCACTTGAAATTCCTTTAGACCCCTTGGAGTTGATATTTTCATTCATTGTAAGTTTCTCAGTATTTCTTCACAAAACCCAGGATTTTTGCTTACATACTGGATTAATTGTCCAGTGGCTACTGTGGTCATTCAATTTGGGAAAGGAATTTCAACATGTGTTTTACAGCCCATCATTGAATTTGATGGCACCAGTAGTTTCAAGAAGACATACTGTATTAGCGTTTGTGTTATAAAGTTATTAATTACAGTAGAATCTCTGTTTTTATGCTGCCCAATTTTCTTGTAGCCATATATTATTCACACAAGAAATTAATTTTTTTTAATGCAATTTTTTTTTGTTACTAGAGATAAACAAGAAAAAGTGTTTGTGCATTTTTTGTAAAAGTATCTGGCGATCTTCGTGGAAGACAACCAAAATTATTGGGACTCCGAGGTACACTTATTTCTCCTGGCGTATCGTTCGGAAGTTCACCAATCAACAAGGGTAACACCATCAAGAAAGCTGTTTGGGAAAGAGCTCTGCTTTCCTGGTGACCTGCTGTTCGGACGTTCAGTAGAAGAAGAAGCAGCCGTCCCAGAATACGCCAGTAAACTACATCAGAGGCTTGTCAACGTCCATGAATTTGCCCTGCGCGGCGGTACCGTAAAGTCAATAGCGACCGAATGAAAACACAATATGGCCGGATAATGTGTGAAGAGGTATTTTAAGAAGTAAAGATGGCGTATTTGTACAGCCCCCAACGGTGAAGGGATATTGTCCGAAGCTACAGAAATGTTAGGAAGGCCCGTACAGGATCCTGAAGCAGATCGAAGATGTGGTATACCACCGGATTTGCTAATAGGGCTTTCGGGTGAAGCCTAAGGTTGTCCACATCGCCCTACTGGCGCTCTATGAAGGGCCAGTAGTTGGCGAATCTGTTTGGGGACGAACAGACTCGAGAAGGAGGCAGTGTTGCGTGCGGGCCCGCCTCCCTTCCGTGCGCCGTGAGAGCATCCCATTCGGTAGCTATGGCCCTGCTGCGTGGCTTCCTGGATGTCTCCCCCTCGACATGATTGTAATCGATATAGGGCCAGCCCATATAAATATCGCCACACCCTGAGGGGGTTGGAGGGGAGACGTCTGCAGTCTGACAGTCACATGACGAAGTGCGGCGAGCGGTGAACGAAGAAGAGGATCGACGGCGAAGGTGAGGGAGTCTACGGCGGACTATATAGTGTGCGTACTGCAGCAGAAGACGAGGTGCGATAGTCCTGCGGAGAGCCAGCAAGTTCCCAGAAGAGTAGAGTGCGCATGTGCGGGAGCGCTCGGGGCGCCCCAGAACGTTCCAGACAGGAAAGACTGGTGATATCTGGATTCAAATAAGGTGGAACTGAAAGGACGAGTGATATAGTCTTGATTGTAAATACTATCTGTCAAATAGCAAATATACCATTTAAATAGTAATTCAGTAGGTGTTTGTCCATAAAGAGTGGTTTTAAGTGTTTGATTGTTTTAATTTCCGTGAGGTGAGGGACGACTATGTAAATACTTGCTTTAATTAGCAGGACGGGGCCTCGCCTCATTTCGTCATTGCGGTTCGCCGGCACCTCAACATGCACTTCCCGAACCGGTGGATAGGTAGGGGAGGCCCCATAGTATGGCCACCACGCTCACCTGACATCACACCACCTGACTTCTGGCTGTGGGGCCACATGGAATGGTGTATGCCACACCACTTGACACGGGGGATGAGCTCATTACGCCAGAAACCTTTGCACATGTGCGTCGCAACATGCTTCAGCGCTGCACCGCCTGTGTGACCGACGGCGGCGGACAGTTTGATCAGACACTTTGAAAAGAGACATCGAACAGACACTGTCCCCATGCCTTCATCCCAAATATGTAAATGAAGTGTCATTTCATTGCGCTGCCTGTAGCCTAGTTATTGTAATCGCCTATCCGCCCTTGCACATTGCCACTGCCATTAGCGGCTTAACTATGGACGTTTAGACTATTGGCTCTTTGATGAGATATGTTCCATTTGTAATTATCTACCCCACTCTGGTGTTTATTATCATTTGTTTGTGAACATCCGATACAGAGGAAATAATTCAGTAGCGACCAATTTAAAACGCAGCACTCAAAATGATTAACGACGTTGCTGTTTGTCTCGGCGGTTTCAATGGCGCTTGATAAAACGTCAACCACAAGTGAAACAATAACTGCGGGACTCGATCTGATACTCTTGCTGAAGGGATTTATTGGACGAATTCGTCACTGGAGTTTGCTGCAATCTTAACGTCGCGAGAGTTGCTGGATACCGTCTGTACATATCAGGTTTTTTTTTTATTTCGCGGGAAGTTACGTGCGAAAGACACAAAGGACAAGGTCTTCTATTTTATGGATAATTTCTGGAGAGATCCTAACTTTANGGGGGGGGGGGATGCATAGAACATTTTGTAATTACTAGACAGCCGCTATCAAAGGTTTTGTTGTGTTATTTGGTGAACTTTTCAGTTTAGTTTTTATGGCAATTACAAAACAAAGTTTTCTTCTGACAATATATTAGGTGACAAACTGAAGCCGTGTCTAACTGAGTCTAGAGAGTTTTTTCTCGTGCTCTTGCTCCCAGATCTACTTCACAGAGAATGCTTTCACGAGGAAGATGCACACTCGCTGCGCTCTCTCCTGGTCTATGGAACTTGCTACGTCTGTTTGCGACATTTTTATGTGTAATGTAAAGTATAAAAATAAATTACACTGTGAAAGTTATTTAAATAGTCAAAATAGCTTGAAGTTCCTATAAGGAGCTTGCAACAAAAACAAGTTGCACAAGTTGTCCGCGGTAAATGAAGCATTTTAGTAAGTCATGCTTAGGATCTACTTTTCTGTCCACGTTTATAGACTGATAGTCTAATTGATTTAGATAAATATTTACTCACAGGAATTGCAAATACAATGATTGCAAATACAATGAAGATCAAAATTAACAATAATATATAGAATACAATGCTATCGTAAGGAGCTCAACATTTCAACATATAATGTCTCTTGAATCTATTTGACTAAGATAATTAACACTAGTCACTGTACTGTTGTGAGGATGTCTGTATAAGCAAAACTCCAATATACCAGATCCATTATGGACAGTCATTCCTTGCAAAGCGAACCTATCCATAAAACTCAGTAGAATGAAACTCTATTCTGCTGTAGTAACTTGCTTCACAAACACACTTGACTGCTCCCGGAAGTTGTTATCAGTTTGAGCGGATATACATCCGCTGATTATTTAACATTGCGCTTATGGCTGAGGTTCCGTCGCGGCAAGCGCCCATACTTACCGAGCGCGGCCGCGGAGTTTTGTTAGTAGTAGTTAAACGTTGTTCGGGAGCAGTTGTATAAAATTTTCTGTGAACTTAATTAGTTTTCACAGCGCCATGAGGCTAGCACGTTGTCATAAGAAGAGATACATTTCAAGACCTGTTTTCAGGAATATTGGTTCTTTTGATTGCGATGTTGCTAAGGTTGATAGTGTATTTGTGAAGCAAGTTACTACAGCAGAAGAGAGTTTCATTCTACTGAGTTTTATGTATAGGTTCGCTTTGCAAGGAATGACTGCCCATAAAGGATCTGGTATATTGGAGTTTTGCTTTTACAGACATCCTCACAACAGTACAGTGACTAGTGTTAATTATCTTAGTCAACTAACTTCCTAAATACCCAAATAGCATCACTTAGCTCTGTAGATCGAAGAGAACAAGAAATTAACCAACTGGGAGAAAAAATTAAAAAATGGTGATTAAACAGAATCCCCGATAAAAAAATATTCCTCATTCATGTGTAAAATTAATATTCCCATGTAACTGATCCCTTTATTTTAAAGTTTATTTTATTAGTTTAAACGTTGCCTAATTTTATACACTGCCGAGTTCATTCATCTGTGCTTCTTCGTTAATAAATTTTGATTTTTTTAAATTATTATTATAATTATCAGAAAATACAGGTTCTAATTTTTAGCCATTGTGACGCCTGCGGCGTCCCTATATGTTATCCGTCCGTACTCAAGCTCTAGCGAAGCTCACAGGTGGAGGACGTCAGTCAGGATTTAGGCAGCCGTGACGAAGGAGAACGGCGCCAGATCGGCACTGCAAGACGACCATTTGCATGGGAAGGCGGAGGCAGCTGCCCCCCCCCCCCGATATTGCCAGGGGACGCACCCTACACCCACGGCCGCGCTCACCCCCGGCCAGCCACAGCCATAAACATTGAGAACGGTTGGGGACGGACATGCGGGAGAATAGTGTCACGGTTATCAGGTGACAGCGGGAAGAACACGAGTGCAGCAGCGGCCAGGGGGAGATCTTAAAGTATTCCCACAACGCTGAACCAAACAACAAACCTCCAGCCGGAATAGAGGGACAGACTCCAGCCTCCGCGAGCAGGCAGGAACGCCGAGACGTATTTATGACCACGCCAGGCTGCGATTTGTCCCAGGCTGTTGACCACAATATGAAACCCTGAGAGCTTTTGGAATAGCGGGCGGAAATAATAGCAGCCGGGCAGGAGAACTACATGGACGCAGAACTGAGGGGCGCCTTCAATTATTTCCGCACGGACAGAACGGAGTGCTGAAACTGGTAAACCAGAACAAAACAGCAGACGCTGGACCCAAGCGCGGAGAGCTGGAGTACACGCCCGCGGGTGATTACCCAGGGGAACACGGCGGTCCGCGGCTACCTGCAGTGGCGGGGGCAGTTCAATATGGCGATGAGGACCTACAAAACCGGAGGAGTCCGAGGAAACGCGGTCAGTCAGTCGGGAGCAGTGAGACACGTCGTCAGTTGGTTGGACGACCTACCGCGAGACGTCCGGTTTTCGGAGCCGGACGACGGGAGTACGACGCGAGCAGTCAGTGAGAAACGTTAACGAGTCAATCAGTCGAAGTAACGAGCAGAAAGTGACACGGGAGTTCAGTACCGCCACTCCGGGATGCGCAGATAGGCAGTCACGACATTAAGGGGTCAGCCAGATCGGGACACGAGTTAACCAGCCAGTCGCCGCATAAGCCAGTGAGTTTCCAGTCAGTTGCAACGCACCGAGGAGGGTGGGATCGAGTGGCGAACTTCACCGAGAGGTGCCAGGTCGAGCTAGTGGGATAGTCCAGAGCAGCCTGTGCCTCGTAGGGCAGGTGGGGATCTTCACACACCTGTGTGGATCCTTAGACGGGACGTGGTGGGGCAAGCAACAGTCAGTTACTGCCCCACATCGAGAACGGGAGCGAGGGACGAGCCCTAACGGAGGGCGTCCGCTCAAGAAGAAGCCAGCCGCGTGCAACTGACCAATCACAGAGGGCCTGTCCCAGGGCCATCCGGCAGAGAGAGAAAACGAGTTCGCCAAACGTATCGAGACGCTGACCTCGGTTCCGAGGCCGGCAAACGGGACGTACGGCGGGAAGCGTCCGAGAAAACCCGGCAGTCGGCCGACGAGATTCCGGGAGGGAGGAGTGATTCCGCAGGAGACGAGAACGGCAGCCAGCCGCCATCAGACACAGAGTCCTGCGTCGACCCGAGAAGGAGGGACGTCGTGACGAGTCACCGAGGCGCCCGTGACAGGACGAGAGCAGTTCCAGCTCACCGGACCTCATCTGCAAGAACAACTACCCGCACAGCAAGCCAGATAAGTACAGTCATCCAGCGAGTGTGAAGGACCTTTAGTAATTATCCCGCAGTGTGAAGGATCGTTTATAATAATCCAACAAGTGCGACGAAGATCCCCCCCCCCCTTTTACGACGCGAATTGTACGGAGCATACGTAGAAAAGGGAGGGAGTTGTCTCAAGGGCTCATGTATCAATTCACATGTTCATGCAACAATAAAACCTCGATTTGTGAAATATGAATTACCCTGTATTCATTCATTAGTGAATTGGACCATTAAACTACAGTGTCGAAGCATTCCTACGCCCGATCACTGAGGACTAGTATTAAGTGTTGGCGCCTCACGCCACAGAACAGATTACAACACCTACGTCCAAACCTCAGCTTTGGCAGGTGTCAATTGTGTAGGTTGCTTTCCTATTTTTAAATGCGAGTTTTTACCAATTATTGCTAATTAGGGATTCCATACCTTTACGCCGAATGTATTTTAAGATTAAAAATAATTTAACTAAGCTACGTAACTTTTGTTTATTTTCTCGATCGAAAATAGTCACCAATTTATCAAACATTTCTTTCAACATGTTACATGTCAACAAATGCTTTAACGCAGTTTTTTTACTACACAATAAAATAATTAGTTGGAATTTTACTTATTTTTTTTATATTCCAGGCCCTTTGATAATTTCAACTCTTGCAGTTAACACTTATATCTTTACCAGAAATCACGTCCTGTAAACCATGTATTTTGAAAGTAGATTGTATCATTAATTTCCACAATAGAAAATTGGATGTATTAGAGAGTTTCTATATGTGAGACACTTTACTTAACTTTCCATTATGCATCCGAAGAAATTGGCCTGTGCCTATAACCTGTTTTTTTTTATCTGTTTTCCCGACAGCATAGAAATATAGTTTTTTGAATCAACAACATATCGTGAACAACAAAATACAGGAGACTACATGCTGTATTAATTTATTATTAATTTTTGCTTATTTTAATTTTACTTATAAGTATTATGATACACATTTCTCGTGGGAAAGACTGAGTATCTTAAGCTTAACTTGTCTGAGGATTTTAAAAAAATATAAAAATAAAAGCAAATTGCAAGATGACAGACAAGCCAGTTTATAGACAAAAGCGAGAAACACTAAAACCGTTAAACGAATAGAAAAAGAAGGTTTAGAAACAGCAAATGTAGTACAGAACAAGTTATGAATTAATAAGTGAATAAGAGATTCACAAATGCACATCGGAGACAACTCGGAGAGTTAACTGAAAACTAAACAGGAATACAAAGAGCATATTGCTGGGCGAGAGATGTGATATAAATATTCTATGCTAACATAAACCGAATGCAGTAATTGCTTCCAGAAAAGAGTTCGTGAGAGGGGCATGCTAGAAAACGTTATATTGACGGGAACTGATATTTCCAGTAAAGTGAATACTTGTGACCTATAAAAAGAACACATATGTGATCGCAATGTGAACTTTATTCGCAATAACAAGACTCTCAGCCGGAACTGAGATTATTTCATCATTTACGGTTGATTATCGACATAATGTAACGAGAGTAGTTCTGTTGTCAATGTCCACGGACTAGCGCTGAGAATTACACTATTTGGACTGTGATCATAAATAGACACTTAGCTCGGAGTGTGCAATCAGCCAGCAATTACTGCTGAGGTCTCTTAGTTAATAAATGTCGTCACCAACCGCTGCCGCATACAGGCTTTGCCATAGGGTTGTTGATCGGTTGACCCTGAATCACAGATGTTGTCACAGCCCGTGGTAACATCTGCGTGCCGAGATGGCGTTGCGAATGTTCTTTTTTTTTTTNTGCTGTCACGCAGCAGTTGGCGGATTACGACAACAATTCGAGTATTCTGTCTCACCACGTAGATCCTTCTATAAACAGGCGCTTTCACTACAGGATCGTCTGATTTTACACAGACATATTTCATGGCTAGTTATATTTCGGAACATTTCAGTTGAATAGTTTAAATTGGAACCATATAGCGCCGTAGAGATAAGGGTGACACTGTCACGCGCATTAAGTGTGCCATCGCCGCTAAGTGCAAGGCTCTGTCTGAACTGGCATGCAGTGTTCTCGTCGTGCTGCCTGCACCCATGGGACTTTCAATGACCCTATCATTTCATTGGTGGAAAGTCTGCAGAAAAGTTCAATGTAGTGCCCTATACAAGTATGGGAGACTTCTCCTCCCTCCTGGCCAAGCATTTTTACTGTCCAACTTCCTCTCCTTCCAGCCTGACTTATTTTGTCAGAAACTATGTGAATTATAAGGTAACGATTTTGGCCAGGGATTTTTATTGGTTGACTTCCCTTTCCACCCTACTTATTTTCTCATAAATTATGTAGGTATGGTAGCAGTAGGAAAATATCAGGTGAATTTGGGACAGCCAAATCGGTTGACTTCACAGGCAGGGGCACCGACCCAAGGTTCGGCAGTTCGATCCCGCCCTACTCCAGACTATATTTTGAGCTCTGCGAAAAGTAAATAAAAGCAGCGCCCTTAGTGGCCGACCCTATAAACAACATGGTTGCCGAGCGAGAGTGAAACAAGTGCATTCTAGCTGCCATCTCCATAAACAAATATTATGGTCGAATGACTGGCACGCCCCTTAGCAACAGCCAATGCAAACAAAAGAAAAGTGGAAACAAGATGGTGGATAAGATGGCGGATGGCAGAAACAAGATCGCTGGCGAAAACAAATGGCGGCTCTTAACAAGGTGACAGCCAGAAACAAGATGACGGACGGAAACAAGGTGGCTGATGAAAACAAAATGGCTGAACCAAAATGACGGCTGTGATGTCATCCAAGATGGCGGATCCAAGATGATGGCAGCGCTTCGGCGCCTCAGACCCCAGTCCTTGTCCTAGAATAGGCTTTTTCTATCTACTGTTATCATTAAGGGCATTGAATAACGAACAATGTATCGTTTCATAATACTTGTGTTAGTGTTCACCTTATACATGCTACGTGCGATCTCGTGGCAATAAAATAAAAATATTACCTTCTGTATATAAACTCTAATGCTTTAAACGAGATAAATTACATCGAAGTTCTGCAAGTGCAAATGTTAGTTCAAAATAGCTCTATCGGTTATCACGCTGAGAAGCAACTTCACATTTTAAATATGGTTGAACATTAGGTAAATTCTAAATATTTTTAATCTGTCGCTGTTCTTGAGGTTTCATAAAGTAACTTTGCTAAGTACCCGTTGAAATAATTTGAGATCTTGAATTGCCAATATTATTATTGGTAAATACTAGAGACTGTGGTGTACCAAAACAATATTTTGCACTATCATATGTTACAAAACTCCTGTAAACGAATACAGGCGTCCGGTATTAGATGAACATAATTTTCATTTTTCTAAGAAAATGGGAAAATAATACAGCTTCTCATACATACGATGGCCAATAACGAAGGAAAAGAAATTATATGTATGCTCATTATATTTGGGGCCCAAAAAGGAGTAAAATTTTCATTCTTTAATTCACTGTTATTATTAATTATTATATATATTTATTTTATATAATAATATGTGATAAAAAATCATTATTAATATTCAGTTTTTTTCTCAGAAAATGACTAGATGCAATGTCCAAATGCTTAACCGTTTGTAGCACAAATATGAAGAATGAAGTTTTTGTTGTCCATCATTCTCATTACTCTCGGTACAAATGTATACTACTAGCCTACACACATTAATTTTGAAATATTCTCCAGAGCAAATCCCGAACTAGTAGCGGTTATACACAACACTTAATTCCTAACACACTGTTACGATAGCGTGAACAGGTCTTAATTAGACGGCCTGCCTTCACTCATGAGCAGCAATCAGGACAGCCGGTTGCCGCAATCAGGACTCGCATTGCCCAAACCCCGGTAAGCAGGAATGCCCTCTACCAGCCAGGGAATGAGGCCATGTTGCGTTATGCCACGCCGATATGAGGGCAATGCAGAGCAGCTGCAGAGGTCTGTCTCCATGTGACGCCGGCCGAGGTGGACGTCACAAGAAGCCTGCTGTGTCGACCGCCGTAACTCGCCATACTTCATCAGCCTTCGGATACTTCTCAAGGTGGAACAGTTACAATATACTAGCGTGGCTCTCAGTAAGGTAGTGGATGCAGTTAAAATAACAATGCTACCCCGACCTTATATTACTTTAAGTACTCTCCAGATGTGTTATTATATAGCCATATAGTAAGTGATATATAGCTTCTTATATTTATTTACCTCACATGCTCTACCATCATGAGATTCTCCCAACCTTGACAACAGGTACGGTTTGACCACAATATAAACTAAGTATAACAATATGAATCCTTTTTCCAAGTGTGCCTGTATATGTGTGTTTCACTATTGTTAATTATTACGTAAGAATGTTAAGCACTAAGTTAGCTGCTTACGAGTACGCGCCCGCACACAATCGGTAGCGACACTATATTTTCACGAAGAGAACTCCACGCATGGCAGATTTCAATCTTCCACAGCCACACCCGCAGTTTTCATTTCATTATTGGGGCCGCGGTGGCTGAGCGGTTAGACTGCTCGCCTCCCATCAAGGCAAACCGGGTGCGATCCCCGGCTGAGTCACTCCAGATTTTTGAAAGTGGGAATCGTGCCGGACGGTGCTGCTGGTTGGCGAGTTTTCTCGGGGTTCTCCCGTTTCTCCTGCCCTTTCATTCCGGCGCTGCTCCATACTCACCCCAATCACCCTCGTTGGTTCTCAAGACCTCGTGGTTAAGAGTCGCCAAAATCTCTTCACTCACTCATTCAGAATGAAAGCTTAAAAATAAACCTCAAAATTAATTCTTAAAAATAAACCTCAAAAGAAACCACACAAAGAAACCCCAAAAATAAACCATAAAAATGAACTGCAAAAAGAAACGCCAGAAAACTCAGTCGACTTTAAACAACTCTAGATAGACATAATACTTCCTATTGAACCATAGTCCTCCTTGTGCACTTGCTCGCATAACTTTCACCTAAAACAAACTTTGGCAAAAGATTGTGTACGCCACTGACGTAACAAGTCTTTTAGAAAAGAGGTAAAAGCTGTATAATAAATAAAACACATATACAGGTATGTATGTAAATACACATTTAAGTTTAATTTTTTTATTGCATTCGCCAAATCTTTGCATTTCTCGGATGATTTCAGATCATTAAATCATAGGGCGAAGAACAAAAATTAACGACAAACACGATAAACTAAGTCTACACGTTTTCGCTATACAATACAGAAAAATCAAAAAAGGGTAATCCTACATTGCAGCTTTTGCCAACTTTGTGAGCACATAATAATAAGCCACGGTGAAGTATTTCTAATTACCTATTTCTGACGCCGAAATTTTGTACTATTAGTTGCACGGATTTCTATGAAAACTAACATTGTCAACGAAAATACAACCTCAAAGGAAAAAAAACAATCGTTGTGTCTAGCACAGACAAAACGAAGCAGAGAATGACGATGTTGACCACGGTTTTGATGATGAAGACAATGAAGATTGTGGTGATTTTCCCGACGTTCTCACACATCTCTCCAACACGAGTTATTCCCGGCCGGGTCACTCCCGGATTTGCGCAAGTGGGAATAGTGCCGGACGATGCCGCTGGACGGCGGGTTTTCTCGGGGATCTGCCGTTTCCCGGCGCTGATACATTCTCACCTCATTTAACCATTATCAACTCTCAAGACNNNNAGTTCCCTACCTCAAGAATGTGAGGAAAGCAGAACATGTTTCTGGCTACATTTCCTGATGACCAGAACGAAATTGTTTGTAGACTCGGACTTTCGATTGCATTGCAAAACAGCTGGATATTTCTTGCACATTAATGAGATGTCTTCAATAATCAGTGAAATGAAGGAAAGAGGACAATATTAAATGTTACGCATGTGAATGTGACCCTTAGCGCTCGCTCGTTCGTGTGTCATGGAACTCCAACCACACACACCAGCAAAATGGCCATCGCCGGTCAGAAGCACGGCAGGACGTCGTTTGCCAATCAGCGCCTGGAGATTTAACTTAAAGAGACGACAGTCCGACAAGTAAGGTATGTCCCGCAACGTGCAATAGTCAATCAGGCGTAAGGCCCGTTTCCAGAGCCAAGCGTTGCCAATCGACGTCTGATTACTCCGACGTGGAAGTAAACGCCGCACCACTTCGCTTCTGCATAGCTACATGTTCCGTGTCTCTACCGTGCTATCGGTGATAAAAGACGTGACAGCTGTTTGTCTTCCGAGAACTGTTAGTGGGAGACCGGCGAGGCGTTGTAAATAATGACTCATACGCCTTCGCGAGGCAAAGCAAGGCAAGGTCTTCCTGGTAGTTCATCTTTTCCTGTTGACAGGTGGGTAACTCTTCACTTGCAAACATTGTGAGCCATATGCAGAGATGCTCCTTTTCTTGTTCTTCAAGGCTTCCTTCCAGAAGGAAGGCCGCGCTCATTTTCTTAAAATACGTTGCAGAGACGCGTAAAGGGTTAGTCGATCCTTTCCTTACCGAAGGAAAGTCTTGTCTCGTCCTTTTAGCGAGGAAGGCCGATCATGTACCGAAGATACTCGAACATTAGTGACGTCACGGAAACGTCATATTTAACAGCCAGTAGGAAGAAGTGCATATTATGTGTACCTTAACGTTCTTACGTAGCCCATGGTAAGGATATATTATTTTGATCTGAAAAATGGCACAAGTTGGAAAGTTTGAGCTTTTTTTCAAATAATGAACGAAGCATTTTATTTGGGCTCGTTCGTACTTATGCGAATGTTATTTAAAATAAGAAAACTGTTTACAGTAAGTTGACTGGCAAAAATGACGTATGGGTCCAAATAGAATGCCAATTCAATTCGCATTCCTGACATTACCAAGGTACGGAAGTATTGCATTTGAGTTCATTTGTTTGATACGCAGTATCATCAGTGGTTAGAAAAGGGGAATTGTAAAACAGGGGTGCCAGGATCGGGACACAGGGAAACCCGGCGGCCATCTTTGATGACGTCACTTATCCCTTTTTCCCCTTTCATCCCTCGGAATGTCCCTTTATTCCCTCAAAAATGGCAAAATTTTCCAGAATTTCCCTCAAAATTTCCCGAATTTCCCTCAAAAAAATATTTTATGCACAATCTGGCTGGTTTGCACAATGCGCATGAATACGGCCAAAAATTGTGCAATGTCAGCCGGAATGTGAAATCAGGTACGCGAGGCTCTCGAAAGGGGCACGAAACGAGTCTTCCCAAATACCTGCCACGATGCCCCGATTGGTCCCTACTTCATGATCTTGCATTCCAAGCGAGGGGGTTTTCTCCAGATCTTCTTAGATCCCTGCCACAACGCCCCTACTAGTCCCTACTTCATGCTCTTGCATTCCAAGCGAGGGAGATTTTCTCTGAGTCTTCCAAAATGCGAATACCTTGTTCATGCTCTTACATTCCGATTTTATTTTCTCATTACTTCCTCCTGCAAGTCCAGGCCATGCCCCGGTGGGTCGGCGACCATTTTGTCAGTCTCCACTAGGACACCAGGTGAAAGGATGCCAGGAGGAATATTATAAAACCGAGGTGGAACGATAGAGCATGATACGCGTCCCCGCTAGCACGCCAGGTGAAAGGATGCTAGAAGGAATATGAGAAAACCGAGGTGGAATGACTGTTGTACTGACCAGGACGGTCTGATCTTGTGTAGCATCATTTAAATCATCGCAGAGCACCCAACGCTTGTGCATATGGGCTGGTTGGTAAGTGCTTATAACTTGTTTCCTTTAAATATTATTTTTTATATCTGTTTGCATCGGTATGTGGCAGTGTCGACCTTGTCGCTCTCCTTGATTCTCGACTCTGTCATAGCATTTTATTTTAGTCTAATATGAAGTACGTTGCTCAATGCTCGCTCATTATGCGTTGGTTGGTAGTGGAATTCGCGTGCCTCTGCACTGTATCATAGCTCGGACGGAGGATGTACGTGGGGAAAATCGTTTACTATTTTGCTGTACTAACCAAGGTTACCATGCCAGTTTTCAGACTCTTGGGGTTGTCTAGCTTCGAGTGATGCGCTGTACAGAGCTCGTCACTTGTGCAATACGTGTTGGTTGGTAGGTGATAATAACTATTTTCCTTTTTTTTTATGTCTACTGGCATCAGTGTTTTGAGACTTTTTTTTTTGGTCTAACGTAATGTTCAGTGTTTGTTGCTCGCGCAATATGCAACGGTCGGTAGGAGTTTATAACTATTTACCTTTGCATTTTTTAAAATATCTATTCATCAATATGCAGCAGTAGCATAGTTTCTTGCATGACCACTGGTTTAATTACATAATGTTTATTAGCAAGCAAAGGACCCCAACCTTTACAAGTCGTATAATGTGACGTCACATTAACTTCTCTGGTAAATAGTTTACTTCAGTTGTCATATTGTAGAATATTTTTTTTGAGGTTGGTTAGTTTATATTCTACTGATGATGATGAAGTTTAGACATCTGCAAAGCAAAAGTATAAACATGTTACTGGAGATAAGAGCTACTTGAAGTTGAGACAGAAGAAACACAGATTCGAACCAAGTACTCTGGCCCAGAGGTATCTCGCAAACTACTCATCGTGGGAGAACATATATGCTGACGTGTATCGTGAACCATCTGTGAAGAGTGACGTGAAGTCAAACTAGCTGCTATTTTCTGAAGATCCCAATGACCTTATTGATAGACTACGGGTGTTGGTCCCATTGCAGAAAAATTGACATCTTCCTGTCGACGAAGAGATAAATTCGATTATTGATACCTCGAAACTAAATGCTTTATTGAATTACATTTAAGGTATGTGTACGATTTGGTTATAAACATAAATAAATGTAAAAAAAAAAATGGTTCAATTTTTTTAATTTTTTTTATAGCGACTAAGAAATGTGCCTACTGCTATTTGTTTATAAATGACTGACAGGTTGCAAGTGAATGTCTTGCTACAATACTTCCAACTCACTTCCTGGTGAACAACAAACATTATCTTTACACTCCTTACTATGTCTATTCAGGCTATCACTCGGGCGAACATGCGATGACTACTTCCATGTTGTCGCGATGTAAGGAGTAAATCTTCAGTCCCTTGCTGTTGACGATGCAATCACAGATGGTTAGTCTTCAACCAATGATTACATCTTTACATATATTGTAACAACGTACGTAACGATCTGCTTTTATACGATTATCACAACATGATGGTTCGTGTTGTCAGTCTCGGGTTGTCACAGCGTGACCTGCTAGTTACATACTTATAAATGCCCGACAGGCCGAAAGTATTTGAGATGAACATACATCGAGTACGGTCATGTATGAAAAAATATTTTGTTGTAGATATAGTTCATTGTGTTTTTTGCATGATGAACTCGATACTTAAATATGTATATGTAATAATGAAATTGTTTTAATTGCATATCATGTTGTATTTTTTACTTATGAAATGATCTGACCGTCTATGGGGTTTGAACCTGCGATACCTTATTTTCAAGGATGATGCCTTGTCTCCAGTGTCGTCAGGGTACATGAGTTATTTCCTATAAACAGCACGTAGTAGTGTCGTCTCTCTTGCGTGACTAATAGTTTGAATGTATGTTGTTTCGTATGTGCTTACAGTTCTAACACTATAAATGCTATGCATTCAAATAAGTACGTGTATATATTTAGTTTTTAAAACTGGATAAATAGATACCTTGTACCTCTCGCGTCGTCGGCCGATCATCTGAGCTGTCACACATAGTCCCTGTCAGTTAAGCACACTACGACGGTCGGGTTGGACGTGTTCCTTCTGCTAGTGTTGTACTCTGAATGCGATGGTTTCGTTTCAGTCGGTTTGTAAGGAAGTCGTTTACTATTCTGTTGTACTGACCAGGACGGTCCGGTATTGTATATCATAGTTTAACACAAAGCGCACCGTCCCGACGCTTATGTAATATGTAATTGTAGTATTTAGCAAGTGTTTATAACTAGTTTTCCCTTACATTGTTTTATTTCTCTTTGCATCAATATGTAGTAGTGTTGACCTTATCGCACCTGTGCTTCTCTGCTTCGCTAAAGTTTTTCTCGACTAACGTGAGGCATAGATCACTATGCTCGCGCAATATACACAGGATGTTAAAAGATTATAACTATTTGCATTAATTATTTTTTTTATATCCGTTTACATCAGCATGCTACCTTAAAAACATCCTAGGCATGGGAGACAGCTAAGAATCTCTTCGTCCTGCTGCAGATACACAGGTAGGTGTTTGTAGATGGATTTATTACGTGTTGTACTTATTTGAGAAGGAATTATTTAGGTAGGTGTGCGAGCTCGGTATCTGAGTGCTGCAAGTGATTTAATATTTCTGTTTGTCGTGATATCTAATAATTGTTTCGTATGTGCTTGCGGTTCTGTTTGTATCATAAGAAAGATAAATGTACATCTGCCTATAGGGCGAAGTGACTTGGAATTCGCGTAATTTAATGTTGTAATAATATGACAAAATATTTTCATTAGTAGCCTTCGGCGTGTGTACTACTTATTTTATTGTATCTGCATTATTAAAAGTTACCAGTTCAAAAAATAGCGCCAGTGATGACAATACAGTAACAAATTTCTCTACTTTTAAAAATAGTTTATTAGATAATAGTTGTCAAACATTTTTTTGAATTTTTGCAACATCCTGTTTTATGAAATCAGGGGTGCCCACAATGGGGTTCGTGAAGCAAACTGCGCCATAGGTTGTTTTCAAGAAGTTTGTTTTTTTTACTGGGAACAGAGAGACGAGTAAATAAGGTGGGAGGAGCATGACACAAGTTTTCGAGAAACGGCAACCAAAGTATTAATTATAGAAAATCCCTTAACAAATCCTGGAGAACCAAATATGGTCATATACGGTTTTAATACTCTTATTTTTTTGGGGGGAGGGGGTAAATTGTTACATAAGTAAAGTACAAAATTATAATATCTGTACATCGACAGGAGTAGCCTATCACATTCTTCTTGCCCTATAGTTTTTTTCATGATTAAAGCTGAACAATACACTACAACGTTTGCAGATCATCGAACACTCTAGTTATGTTATTAACCTTTAAGGAATTTTCTTGAAATAATGAGAAATTATAAGGATTCAGGTGACCTGTTTGAGAAAATTAGGAGCTGAATGATTTTACTGCTTGAGTCTGTGTCAACAATTCGTTTCCATGCATTTCTGAACTCTTATTTCTTATCTGCCACCATCCGATCATAATAAAGGCCGTGAATATCTATGTAAGACGGTGTTCAAAACTAATTTTTTTGTGCCAAAAATTTTGATAATCCCTCTTAAAAAAAACTTTTGACTAAAATCAAGTAAATATATCGCTTTCGTGATCCATTTTTCTTATGGTGTAAGGGAGTATTTTGGCAGGACAAATGTCATATTAAAGAAAAAATATAATTTACATGTAATATACACAATTTTATAATTTAAGTACATCAATGGTGACAGCTGGAAGTCTGGAGTAGCATAATAAATATTTGCCGAAGGAAATATATCAGATAGAAAATCGTGGTGATAATTTTATTAAAATGTTCATCTATCAGTAATCAGGTATAAAATAATTGCCACATTCTTTCTCAGACTTTTATTCAGCAAGTACAATGTTTTACTTTTGCAATTTAAGTGTTCTTCAATTAGAATAAGATGTTGTTTATTTTTGGATTGAAAAAATAATTCTCTTAACAATTCTAACCAAAATTAAAAAAAAAAACATTTTTCTAAAAGTTATATATTTGGTTAATTTTATTTGGTCTTTAATGTATAGTTTTCTTTTCACTTTTAAAATTTAACATTCATTTTAACTTTTTCATTCTAATTTTTTATTGTTAGTAGTTTGTCATCGGTTTCTGATGTGTGATTTTGCGGGCACAGATAGAAGAAGAGGGTACGTGATGAGTTTCCTGCATGTGTGTTGGGATGAGGAAGGAAGGGGTGGAGGAATGTTTCCTGTATCACAGTGTCTAGAGGTGGTAGGCACCCGTGTATGAAACGTACAAAATCTTTTGTGCATCTCCAAATTTATAATAAAATTAAAGTAAACACTATGATTGTTAAGATCCAACTTTTAGACACATTCCGTGGTAACTTGTAAAACTTTCTCTAATTTACTTTTAGTGTTACATAAATAATCTTTGCAACTAGTTTCCAAAGAATTGTTTGTAAAAGTGCCAAAACGTTTGCAGTGCATAGTACAATTTATATATGGAGTTGAGAGATTAAAGTACTTTTAACATGCTTCTGATGCGGGCCATCAGAAAGACATCACGTTCGTAATTTTCAGCCCCGAGCCTACACAGAGAATTGTACAGTATTTCCTCGGCGTCAATGTTCGGCCCGTTGACCAGCATGGAAACTAGTCTCTTCTGCAGGGCGACTGGGTCGAAAACTGACTCCTGAGAGGATATGAGCTGCTCTCGCGACAATTGTTCTAGCAGGTCCTCGAACTCGGCTACGATGCTTAGGACATGTCCTTGCACCTCCAGCAGACTCGGCGGCTCCCCCTCGCCAGCCACGGGCCTGGCTCCCGACAGCTTCCGAACCACGAGGCCGAGCAGGCCCAGGGTGCCGTCCAGCTGGAACTGCGACAGGTTCACTTTGCTGTTGGGCGCGTCGAACGCGAGATTGCCAGGACCGACTGCATGGCCACCTCCCGCCAAGCCCAGCCACGTCTCGCCGACGACGCCTGGCAAGCTGTGCCACGTCTCGACAACTTTGTCCTTCAGCTTCCTGAGCACTCTGTTCACTGCTGAGGACACGGTGGGAGCTGCGCTGCTCGCAGTTGCCATGTCCTCATCTTCAGCTCGGCGTGCTCGATGGCGTCCTTCAGGTCCTGCCGTTCCCGACAGTGAGATCTTGTCGACAGCAACGTCATACTCTCGTGTGTCGCCTTCCTCCTTGTCGCCTGTAAACCGACCACGACCCAGCAGTGTGTCTTCCACTGCTGCCACTGGAAATATTTCTTCCCGACCGAAATACATTCTCGTGCCCTTCCTCACATTATTGAGAACTAAGTCGTCGACGATTATGCTGTTGTTGCCTGCAGTGATGTGGCTCTCGATCAAATTTTTCTGGAAACACACGCCGCAGTTCATCGCTGGTTGGAGCAGATAATTTGCAGAACTGTATTCAATCAGATCACGCCCGTTTATAATGTTTTCTTTAGCACCTGTGGCACACATTATTCCATCTCGCACGATGTAATCGATGTTTTTGCTACGCATTTTAGTGGAGGCGCGTAAGCAATGGAGAATGTAATAACCACGAGATGCTTTGAAAACGAGAATGTTTTTGATGTAATCAAAAGTAGTAATGAAATTCAATAAATCAGGAATCATGCCCGAAATTTCTCTCATATTGTAGTATTCGCCATCCGGTTTCAATTTTTCGGTGCGTATAACTTTATACAGATTCCCGCTATCTCCTATTAATGCTTTTAGAGTGTGATGTATGAAGACGATAGCCTCAGTACTTTGATCTTCATTCAGCAGTATTAGTTTGTCAATATCCTGGTTTATTTGCAAAGATGCTGTCTTCTCACTTAAATAGCCGATTATATTGATAATGTTATTCGCAGGTTGTTCATTTCTCAAGTGAAAATGTACTCCATAATACGAGAACTCTATATCGGTCACCGAATCTCTGATTTGCTTTGAATCTGGTTTGGACATTGATGATAAAATTTGCTTCAATTCATCGTCTACTTTAATTTCGTAAAGAGATATAGCCTTATTATGTGCTGATTTTCCATAGTACACTGGCCTCATTTGAATAGGTATTTCGCCAACGACATGAAGTACAACTGGGTGGTTGGAAACCACAATATTCCCCCGCAGAGAAGTATTAAAGCTAGCCACTTCGGCACCGAAGTCAATTCTGCTGTAGTTTACAGTTTTACCTCTTGCTTCTTCTATGTCTATGTGCATGGCAGACAGAATTAAGGCGTGACTGACAATAAGGTCGCGAATGTTTATTCTCAGGTAAACTTTGTTACTAGAGAGAAGCATAGACGAGGAATTTACATGACGTAAATTTCTGGTGTAACTGGTACCATCCAATTTTTCTTTTAAGCATTGCCATGTGTCAACTAAAAAGTTCGTTGGACCACCATTGATTTCATTGCACGTATTGATTAATGTTTCGTTGTTTGGTTTGTAAAGCACAAAATCAATGCTTGTTGACTGAGCAAAATCTTTGATTGCATACTCTGTGTTACCAGTTATCACATAATGAGAGAAAATTTTATTGCTTTCATCTCTTAATAAAAATTCTCCTTTCTGGTTAGGAAATTCCAAGAAGTCTGCATAAAATTTGTGTCCTACCTGTATGGTTAGCAGGACCACTTGATTGCATGCACTAGAATAAACCATTTGGGAATTATTAGAATGCATTGTCTTATAATTGTTAAATCTATCGATCTCTTCCAAACCAGAAGAAGTGTAGTGCAACTCAATATCCCCTTCTCGAGGATCGAAAGAAACATAGGAATTACTTTGGGCACATAAATCTACAAATGAGTTATTGTTGACGTAGATTGCGACATTGTCTGCACTTCGTACTGGGTCCACAATGTTTTCACCACTCTTTATGGTGACGCCTGCTGCCCTTCCCTTGACCCGAACTTTGTGCCAATTAGATACATCACCAGAATATGACTCTAAGAAGTAGTTATTGTTTTGTGTGTCGACTTTAAGGAAGTTATCATCACATGAAAATGTGATGTTTGTTTTTGATGAATTTGCTTTGTAAATCGCTTTTTGCCACCTACTGCTAATTATTTTTCCTCTGGTGACTGCTGCTGTACCATACAGTACTTTCCGTCTTTGTTTGTAGAGTTTTATCAGTCTGAATCTGCCTGCTTCTGATATTTCCTTGGCCACAGGTGTGAACGACAGAGCAGATTTCTGACTATAAATTTGCTCTCTAACATTGGTAGGTATCTGAGATTCCTCTGCATTTCGCCATTCCAGTTCACCCAGCTGTGGTATTTTAACAATCGTCCATCCATAAAGTATTTTATAATGATTGATTATTTCGTTTGTCATTTTCAAGTTCCTTATTACTAGCTGCCTTTCTTCAATAATAGTATGCAGTTTGCCTTGTTTGAAACCTAAGCTCATTAGAAGAGCTTCCCACAGTGAAACATTGATATGGTAGTGTTTCCGAAGTGTCTCAGCATCAAATATGAGTTGTTCCACAATGAGTCCAATCCAAAGTGGTGATAACTCAAAGCCAAAGAACTCCGCTGCCATTAATCCTAGTGTCACATATTGTTCTGCCAGCTTATGTTTTATGTTGTTCCGTTCCTCTGGACTGGTTGAGGAACTCTGAAGCTGTTTGTGTAGTTCGACGATGGAGTATATAGTGACCGCTTTAAAGATGGGACTCGTCACTGGGAGCCTACTTAGCAGTTCTGCTCTCCCTGCAGGCATAAATCCGGCCAGCTTTTTCACCAGAGTGCCATACAAATGATTAGCAGCTGCATCACCGGTTAACATTGCTCCCATCCGACTCACTGTAGTGTCGCCATAATTTACTGACTTTATAATATCAGGTAAAAAGAAGAGTATTTGAGTAGGAATGCCCTTGAGCAAGGCACCCGCAGTCGATGACTTGTGAATGTCTTTGAGGTTGTTCAATACTTTTGTAGCGAGTTCAGAATTTATACTTGGGTGACTTGCCAGGCCTTCGCCCAATGCTTCCCAAGATATTTTCGACAGAAGTTCGGCATTGATCATAGAACTGGTTAACATTTTCGTCATTTTTTTATGGTACACTTCAAAAAGGAACTTTTCTTCGTGACTCAGTTCCTGAACAAACTTATAATCAACTGGTATAGTGTACTTATGTATTACTGACATGAGGGCATGTAACTCGCCAGACCTCAGTGACAATAAAACATCACTTAATGTGTCTAATCGAACTGTTATGGCATTTCTGTTATCCATAAAAAAGTTTCTATGTAACTGCATCATATTTATCACTTTTCCATCCAGAAAGAAAACATCCTTCACAGTTTTGACAGGTAATTGTTCGATGACACCAGAATATTCAGTAGCAAGTAACACGCTGTCAGACGCCACTGTTCTGGGGTTTCGCAATACGGCCAGTCTAATGTGCTGTGTCAATTCTGGTGGTAAATTTGAGGCCAAAGAATAGACCACGAGTTCTGTGCTGCCACGATGCCATTTGAAAAACGATTTGCAAAATTCACCGATATGGTCGAAACTCAAATCTTCTTTAGTTTCAAATATAGTTTTGTAATTCATATACTGACTGTACAAAATGTACCGATTTGTACTTTTCAGTACTAATATTAAATCTTGACCATCGTCAAATAACCAAGTAGTATACTGATCTATACTTCTCAAATCGTTTTGCAGTTTAATTTCACTAAGTAACTTGTGTTCTGGAAAAACTTCGAAAAACTTCCACGTATCTTCATAATGTTCCTGTAGTATCATTTTCTCCCGCAAACTTTGATTTCCTTCTTCTTCACTGATAATGTCTCCTATATATCTGTTATAAGCAAGTATATTATCTAATATTTTTCTGCCTTCTCCATGTACATGTAAACTTGTTTCGAAAAGCACTGCCATAGAAATTTGCATATACATATTTGATCTCCTAGATAAGTGTATTGGAACTTTGTCTTCTAGTGGTTCGTACGAAAACAGGTAATCATCATCATCTTCAGTTGAGCATATTTCTACATGGCGTCTTTTCCGATTCTCAGAACTGCAATCATTACTACTGGATGTGCTAGGAATAGGTTTAAACTCTAAATTTTTGGCATTTTCATTTAAGTGTAACAAGTCATCGAATACGTTGCTAGAATCTGGAGCAAAATGTTCATTAATCATCTCCTTAACAACCCCTTCACACTTATTTTCTTGCGCTAGATNTTGCTAGAATCTGGAGCAAAATGTTCATTAATCATCTCCTTAACAACCCCTTCACACTTATTTTCTTGCGCTAGATCGAATGCAGTTTTTCCCAAATTGTCTTTATAATTGGTGACTTTTTTCTCGATTAACCATTTAACCACCTTCAATTTATCGGACATAGCTGCATAGTGCATGGGTGTGCGGCCATCTTTATCCTTGCTGTTGATATCAGCATTGTTTTGTACAACAAATTTCGCTACCTGTAGATTTCCAGCAGCACATGCTTCGTGAAGTGCTGTTCTGCCTTCGGTATCCTTAGCATTGACTTCTGCCTGTCGTTCAGTATCAAGTTCTGAATCTAGCAAGACCTTAACACAGTCCAAGTGACCATACTTAGATGCCTCGTGAAGTGCAGTGCGGCCTTTATTGTCTGAAGCGTTAACAGCAGCCCCATTTTCTATCAGTAATTTTATCATGCTGGTCTGAAAGCTGGNCGGCCTTTATTGTCTGAAGCGTTAACAGCAGCCCCATTTTCTATCAGTAATTTTATCATGCTGGTCTGAAAGCTGGAGAAATTCTGGGCAGCCTCGTGCAATGGTGTACGCCCACCATTGTCCATAGCATTGACCATTAGTTCAGCATCTGGTAGGAGTTCCAGCCAGTTTTTTAGAATACCTGTCTCACCATGTTTGGCTATTTCGTGTAACACTGTCCTGCCTTGCATATCGACAGCATTCACATCAGCACCCCCACCACCAGATGTAGCTGGCTTCATCAACCAGTGAACTACTTCCCATCCCACAACGCTTCGGTCGGCAAGAAAAACAGCATCATGTAGTACAGTTTTGCCAGCATTATCTACTACATTAATATCAAACCCATCCTGTACTAACAATTTCAGTGTAGATAAAGCATCTACAGTAAAATTAAATTTCTCATTGTTTTCTTTGCTTATTTCAAACTTTTTATCCCTTAGAAATTTTACTAAATGCTGTTGATGTGAAGATAATGTGAAGCGAATTTTCTTCCAGGCTTCGTGATCTTCAAGACCCATAACATAATCGACATTTACATACCTATTTGTGAGCCACATTTCAATGTCTTTTATACCTGTTGAAGCAGCATAATGGACTGCTCGCCTACCCTCATTATCCCTATCATCATTACTAGCTCCATAATCCAACAACAGGCGCACCACTTCGTGGTTATTGTGCTCTGCAGCATAGTGAAGTGCACTGCGACCAAGTTTGTCCTTGGTGCTGACTTCCGATATACCATCATCTAAAAGTTTCGCCACAAGACTCTCTTCACCGAAGGCTGCAGCTATGTGAAGTACCGTTCTTCCATCTTTATCAGGGGTATGTGCATTGTTNGCATTGTCGATTTTGTCCAAAAATGGCTGCACGAGTTCAAGCTGGCCAAAAGAAGCAGCACTATAGAGCGCTGTTTCACCATTGCTGTCTTCAACACCGACTTCAGCTCCACCACCACCTTCTTCTCGTGATTTGACGAGCCACCTTACTAGACCTAAATGCCCAAAGAACGCTGCTTCGTGAAGTGGTGTCTTATCACCCTCATCTCTGACATTAACATCAAGCCCACCTCCTCCACTTTTAGCTGATGTGACGAGCCATTCTACTAGAGCTTGGTTACCAGATATAGCAGCATCGTGCAGTACACTTGAACCAAGCTCACCTGAAGCATTGATGTCAGCACCTCCTCCACCATCGCCACTGGGCTTGGCGAGCCACTGTACAATATCCAGACGACCTTTAAAAGCAGCATAATGCAAAATTATGTTTCCAACTCTATCCTTTACATTTGCGTCGGCATTACCAAGCTGTATCAACCACTTCACTAATTCCCATTTGTCATTAGCTGCACTTCTATGGATCAGATTTGTACCATCACTGTCTTCATCGTTAACATCAGTTTTTCCTTCCTCTATCAGCCACTGAATCAATTCCGTGTCGCCTTGCTCAGCAGCATAGTGTAACAATGTTTCACCATGTTTATCTTCCACTTTTATATTGGCTCCTTTATTCACCAACATCTTGATTACCTCGAGCCTTTGTGGCCCTTCATCTAAGTATCTGTATAAAGTTTGAATATCTACAGACTTAACGTCTGCGCCATTTTCTATTAGAAAATTTGCCAAATTTGAATGGTCATATCGAAGAGCATAGAATAAAACTGTTTTGTCATTGTTGTCTACAGCATTAATATCAGCACCTTTCTCCACTAACCATTCAACCACTTTCGCATTCCCATCTTTTGCAGCTTCTTGTATTGCCGAGTAGCCTTCGCTGTCTTCATTGTTGATAAATTTCTTAAGAACGTGAAGATTTTTTATGCTAGATATAATGAAACTTATAATTTCTTCGTTTCTTTCTTTAACTGCTAAATGCAAGATGGTTTGCTCATTTTCAGTGCAAATTTTTTCTGGAGTGTGTAACCAAAATTCATTAATCAATTCACCACACATCTTTAATACAACCCCTTCGAATGGCTGTCGTGCTAATTTGGCATTTAGAAAAATACGAATTAATTCATTCAGTGGTGCAGTTAAAATTTCTGTTAAAAGAAACTTTTGTACTTCTGAATTCTGCTTCCTTCTTCTTAACTTAGTTGTTATGAAATCAGCAACAAAGTATTCAGAGAATGAACGGTGTATAAAAAGAAGCCTAGTGGTATCTCTAATTATTTTGGCTTTGTTGATAATTCCTGCCCTTTCTTGACCTTTTGTAATTTTCACGATATATGAATCTATGTCTTCTAACTCATCATCAGATAAGAGACGAGTGAATTCCTTGGGAAATAAGCTGCGTAAAGCCAATCTCTGGTGATTTTCTATTGAAATGGGGCGAGATTGCTCAACAGCATCCTCTGCAACTGCGGTTATAGGTTTGACTTTCTCTTTCTTATAAATGTTGTATTTTTTATCGACGAAAAGTTCGTACAAAGTGAGTAAATCAAGTTTTTCTGGTATTGTAATTTCGTCAAAATCATTTTTTTTCTGGGAAAATCTCTGCAACCATTCTCATTTGCAATGGAATCCCGGTAAATGCTGTTTCCCTTTCATTGAGTGATACCGAAAGTTTTTTCATTACNTTATCGACGAAAAGTTCGTACAAAGTGAGTAAATCAAGTTTTTCTGGTATTGTAATTTCGTCAAAATCATTTTTTTCTGGGAAAATCTCTGCAACCATTCTCATTTGCAATGGAATCCCGGTAAATGCTGTTTCCCTTTCTTTGAGTGATACCGAAAGTTTTTTCATTACTTCTATGGCATATTCTGCTAAGCGTTGATTTTCAGACTCTCCTATCNATTGAGTGATACCGAAAGTTTTTTCATTACTTCTATGGCATATTCTGCTAAGCGTTGATTTTCAGACTCTCCTATCAAATTGAACCTTTGTCTCCAAAATTGTACTAAAAAGTGGTTTTTATTTTCTTCATTAAATGGGACCATGCTATGAGAAAATGCACCTAACTCTTCTTCTAGCAATGTCGTCATACTAGGTCTAGTGGTAATAAACAATTTTTTTAAGCACGATTTATTCAGAGCCTTCAATAAATCGATCACCACATCTGTGTAAATAGGACTTATTTCGTCAAATCCATCAAATAGTAATGTTACCGCACCTTCTGTTTCAATGTACTTTGTAAAAAGATTTTGTTCAAAAATGTTTTTAAATTTAAAAATTTTATTTATTAAAAACTCAGTCGCTGAATTCACATCAAACNAAGATTTTGTTCAAAAATGTTTTTAAATTTAAAAATTTTATTTATTAAAAACTCAGTCGCTGAATTCACATCAAACTGAACTTTTTTGTTTTTATCATTTATCTGAGATAGTTCGTCATTAAAATAATTTAAATCAATTCGTTCAATCCACATTTTAAGCGAGTCAGATGAATCATGTTTCATTTTCTGACCCAAAACTGTCATTATTGTAGATTTCCCCATTCCAGCTGCATCAGAAATAATTATTACTTTCTGTCTAATCTTCTCATACAGTATTTCTCTCATCGAATATTCCCGATGTCTGAAAGTCATTCTGTGTTTATTCAAGTTAGAGATGTTTCCTTTTGTCAGTACCCAGAAAAGCCTTCCTTCTTCTTGTTTTAACCAATGAATGTTCAACTCTGGATTCTCAGCACAGAGCTTTGAAAACTGCTCATTTTCTGATTCATTGCTATTTTCTACAAACTTGTGCAATTTAAAACTGTTCCTTAAATCATCATGCGACCCACTTAAAAAAAACAAGTCATTTACTTCATCATCATCAAAAATGTTATCTGATATTTCTTCATTTATACGTAGTCTTCGCTTAACGTAATAGTTTTTAATCTCTCCTATCTCAGGTAACTTGTTTCCTACTTTGATTTTTTCATTTTTTACTAGTTTCGTTAATGTTTCCGAGTCCACTGTGATCTCGTGTATGTCATATAACAAGTTCTTTAAAGCAATATCGTTGCCTTGAAAGTTTACTGGACGCTCAAGAAGAACCTTCTGTGATTCAAGGCTCAAATCATTCAGTGCGAATTCCCTATCATGAACCTCTAGAGTACCTAATGTTAGTTTTGATATGTAAAGGGCTGTTCTCATGACTGATAAATGGTTTGATTTAACTATAAATATGACTTTTTTCCTCCTGTTCGAGCGGAAAACATGATACAGTTCTGTCAGAACTCTTGATAATCGATATTCTTCTTCTTCGTGTAGTTCTACAACAATCAGATTACATGCTTGTGAACTGAAGGTGTGGATAATGTCACGCTGAACATCTTCAGAAGGGATTTTTCTTATAAACAATGAACTGTTTTCCAACGAGTATTGCGGTACCTTTTGTAGAGCTTGGTAAATACTGATGCTACTCAGCAAGGTACTTGATGTACCTAACAGCATCACATACTGACTTTCGCTTTGAAGAAAACCATCAAGATTGTAAGCCTGTTTGAACCAAATATTCATATGTTCGAATTCGTTTATCACACCCAGGTGCTGGTTGAGTAACCTGATCATATTTCTGGGCTTGATAAGAAAACTATCGCGCACGAATTCAGTGCATGTATGCATCACATGTGCTGTGTAGAAGTTATGCAACAGCGGAACATGTTTCTGTATAATATCCAGGCCTTCATATGTCCCGTACTTGGCCAAAATGTGAGGAACTCTCACAATTAGTTCAGCAGGCCAGTGATCTGGGTTGACATAATCGGCGAATACTCGACTGATTATATCTTCCACACCAGAAGAATGGTCACAGTACTTTTTAACATCACTGACCAGCTCTTTGAACTCCTTCTGTTTGTCCATGTCATACTTCCCATATGGATTACAATCATTTTTATACAAAATTTGCATTGCTATGTGCGTTAGTTCGTGTGCCAATGTACCTAATCGTTCTGACTCCTGCAGATGTGTTTCTCTTTTGAAACCAACATACAATCTACCTGATTTGAATTCAGTTGTGCCTTTCGTTGTCACTGCATGACGTGGATCCATATGCGATACATCTTCCCTGTCAAAGTCGAATGCTATTTCGAGGTTGTCAGCATACTGGATAACTTGGAGAATTACCGAAATTTCCGGAATATGATTGAGTTCGTTATAAAAACCTTTAATTTCGTTTTCAAAATTTTCATGAGGCCTCATACTTTTTGATTTTGAAATTAAATAAAGGATGTGTGAATTCGCAGTTCCAGAAAAATATCGCACCATGTAATTATTCAATTCAGTTTTTTCCGCGTCGTTTAATGTTTTAAGGCATTCTGCTTCCTGCTGAGTCTTGAAATGTATTCCTTTGGAGACCAGAAATGAATATATTTTATACTGATGGTGCTCGATAGCAGTTAAAAGTGCAGATGCACCTTTACTGTTGATGTAGTATTTTGATGACTGACCTTGTCCGTTGATGAAAGTTTTCACTCCTTCCATATTGCCATTCTCAATGAAACTGTGCAGGTCTTCCCTAGCATTTACGAAAGACACTAACTGTTTTGTAACGTCGTCACTCCCAGATATAGCATCGGTCGTTAAACCTTCCGGTATTCCGGAATCATCGTTCAAAAGTAAGAATAAAACTTTGTAGTGCCCGTTTTCCCATGCCAGGTCGGAAGCTTTTTTGTTTGCTTTGTTAGTCAGGTTTATTTCTGCGCCACATCTGATTAAGAAATCCACAGTTTCTTCATGACCGGCTTGTGCTGCCAGTAGAAGGGGCGTGTTCCCGTCGATATCTTTTAATTTTAGTAATTTACCCGTGCTTTTTGCTAATAGAATACTTCCCGGTTTCACTAGGAGCGGAAGTTTCAACAAGTCAGCCATAACTTGCGCATTTCCGAATTTTGCTGCAGTTACCACAGCAGGCTCACCTTTGGTATTCAAGAACCTTGATAGTCTGTGTTGTGAAACATACTCTCTTACTTTTGAAACATCGCCTTCTTCGATCCACTTGTGCAGTTCGTCCCTCTGCTCGACAAAGAATTTCAGTTCTCTTGGAGTAGGATCTATTTCGTCTACCTGATCGGGGGCAAAAGTCTCCGGGAAATTCGAGTCTGCTTCCAGCAACAACAGCATGCAGTCGTAGAATTCGTTTTGCCAAACTACATCTATTGCTGTCTGGTCACTTTTCCTGTTGCGGTAGTTGACGTCAACGCCGTGCCATATGAGGAATTCCACACTACCTTTCTCTCCGTTCTCAGCCGCTAAGAGGATCTGTGTGTTTCCTTGCTTGTCGGCCTGGCTCAGTGTTTTTTTCTGCTCTTCTGTTAGAGGCAGGCGTGGATCCACAACGCGAGAGGGTAACTTCAGCAGACTAGCCAGTCTCTCACTTATTTCCACGGTCGTCGGATGTTCTTCCTGCAGGAAAGATCGTGTCTCGGTTCTCCTGTCATTGCTCTCATCTCCGTACCTTTCCATGTCGTTCAAGATAAAGACTCCACGGGTTTATCTGAGACGCCCATCACTTTCCGTTGCGAGTCACTTCACGTAATCTGTGAAGTGCAGTTTCAGCTATGTAACACTTGAGTTTTCAATGATTTTCTGTAGTGAATGTTACGATTTTTGTATGTCAGGCTGCAAATCTGTGATCGCATTTCATTTGTAAACTCAATTTACTTTAAATAAGATTGTGTCAACTTTTTCCAGTTAAAGAAACAAAAATTTACTACAAGTCAGATATATGCTGCTTCCTTTGATTTTGGTTTTAAAATTGTTCATTTTAAAATCCGTAGCGTTTTGAAAAAAGGAATAACTTATACAGTTTTCTTCGTTTTCATACTTGTTCAAAGAAATTACTGTTTATGTTACTAATCGGATGCAAACCATTTGCCATGTTTAAAAATAGAGTTCAATTTTACTTATCTTCGCATATAAATCGAAGAATCGATTTAATTTTGGGAAGCCGCCGAATTTCAAAACTAATCATTAATATAAACATTGATTCATGTTATTGTAGTTCATATTAATTTTCTTATAACTAAGTAGCAATTGTTGTTCGCTCTTTATTCGTTTTCACCTGTAGATCTTCATTATAATTCCATACTTTAAAATTTGTTAGCCTTCTTCTTATGTAAGCAAAGTAGCATTTCCTTTCAACTCTTTAGTGTCTTGAAGACCTGGAAAAAAAAACATACACAGAGCTGCAACAGGTCACTAACAAGAACGTCCCTATTTACATAGCAGCCAAGAGTACTCATATGATAGCAACTGTGACGTAGGTTATTCGCGGATAATTAAACATGTTTGAAAACACTGCTTCCAGTGGCGTGTGGTGAACTGTTGCAAGGTAAGCTGGTGCTTGCTCACTGCTGTACATTCTCGGCGCACACAGCAGGAGTCAGTAACCACCGTACCAGTTTGGGAAACTGAATGCATTCTGACAAATCACAAGCGAGCAGCAGGGGACCCACTACACGCGTCCTGTAGCGTCAGTTGCCGAGCTACGTGTTAGTGGCGGAAGTGTAAACTAGCAAGCAACAGGGTACAGCACACAGCTAACGCCAGCTTACCTTGCAACAGTTCACCACACACCACTGTCTCTGCCTATGTTATATCCTTCCACCACACGCAAAGTTAACACTGTCCTATGTCGATCAAGTGGAACTGTAAGATTGTTAGGAATCTTAAATATGTCAACAATAAGCTAGTGCTTAACTGTACGTGCATAAATCAAACAAAAATGAAATAAATTACGTGTTAATAAATTTAAATGTCACACTTTCAATGTAACGTTGAGAAATGAAACGTATTTTCCTAAATGGCTGCCAACTTAACTGGGAGCATGCCAGTCAGAGTTTCCGTTGAAAGACTGTATGCGAAATAATGTGGAGGAATTTTTTTAAACGTTGTTTTAAAATATCTCAATTAACAACGTACAAGTTGTAGTAAAAATAAATAAACTCCTGTTTTCTTACTACAAATAAAATTTGATTTCCTTGTACAGATTGGGGTACAGTAGGCTATACCATATTAGAAAGTGTATAATTCGGCCAGCTTTTAATGCACTTACATTTGAAACTGTCTAGGTAGATGTATTGTATCATCATTTAATAAACAGAATTAATTTACCAACAAAGAAAAATTAATACATAACAGAAATGCAATAATGTTGTGGCAGTAACGTGCCTACGCATGCATACAGAAACTCCATCCATACCTTCCACCAGCTGGAATACATTTTCCAACACAAAATAGAGAACCCTCCGCAGTGTGGTTCAAAGAGTATGTTGATTTTGGTTTTCCAAGTGAGAGAGAGGGATAACATTCTATAAATTATATTTTGAAAAATTCCCGAAAACAGGTACAAACAGACCACCAACGGCCATGAAGTAAATACAAAATNTTATAAATTATATTTTGAAAAATTCCCGAAAACAGGTACAAACAGACCACCAACGGCCATGAAGTAAATACAAAATTTACTTTCAGAACCCCAAAGTTAAATACAAAAATATTTGATAAAACGCTTTGAATTACAGAAATTACAATAAAACAATCGCCTCACAAATTACATATTTAAATGTGCGATACAAAACTCCGCAGGGTGAAACTTAACTTTATGAAACCATATTAGCAGCCGCCACCCCTTCCCCACCCCTCCCGCTCAAGGAACAAAGTTCCCTTCTGATAAATTCCCTCTGTAAGTCTCCTCCACAAAGTTTCTGATTGTCCTCAAAAAGGCGAACACCCTCCTTTTATTTCTTATGTGCCCCAACATGTTCCACAGAGCGCCACATGGTGATGTCACAAGCTGCGCCGCCAGTAGTCCTGGAGACACCCAAGGACGGGGGGAGAGAGGAGCGAAGCGATGAACAAGCCCGGCAGCGGGCCGGCTCTCCAGTATGACTATAGCCCGCCTGCTGGTCACCACGGCAGAGCAGACCATGCAGTCCGACGGGGCACTAACACCAAAGTAAAGCATTGTGTAAACTACAGTAGCAGCCAAGAATATGTGCCGCTCGAGGTTGGCCGCCCCTCTGTACCCCCCCGGTCCACATTAGTTCTTAACCCCTCCTCCGAGTGACATGATACGAACANGAGGTTGGCCGCCCCTCTGTACCCCCCCGGTCCACATTAGTTCTTAACCCCTCCTCCGAGTGACATGATACGAACATAGCCGAGCGGCTGATCGCACCCGAAGGGCAATCAGTCACACAGCGACCGTTGAGGCATGTGGTGACAGACGCGTAAGTGCCGCGTTCCGTTCAGCATAGTCGTTTCCAATGTAAGGTGGTATATACAAGTATAATTATGTATGACAAAAGTAGGGATGTATGCAAGCAGTTGAAACGGATTGTGTATAATGTGTGAACGTGGGTCATGAAGGTGACATCAATAACACCCTTGCATCTGCGCAGCAAGGAACAGCTGGTGCGTGTGGGTCGTCTGAGCGAACTGTGCGCAACATATGTGACGAGGCGCAGTCCTCACTGGACGATGCTAATGATTAAATGGCAGGACCGTCATTCTCCTCCCCAAAGAAAAAGAAATGCCACAAGAAACTCATAATAGACGTGGACGACTTCACGAAGGATGTTATTCGCTGCACAGTTTGGGGGTTTTATGACCACGGGGAGTACTCCATATGTAGGAAAGTGATGGAAGCATTGAAGGCGAATGGCGAATACATGGGTTCTGTAACATCGTTGGGAAGAATGTTTAAATCCCTGGGTTTCAAGTACAAGAAATATAACGATGGTCAGCGATTTCTAATAGAGCGACAGGATATTCTTGCAGGAAGAGCAATGTTTTTACGGAAAATGTGCAACATGCGACGTATTAACGATTCGCGACCCGTTATTTACCTCTATGAGACGCGGGTTAACAAGAATCATTCCAAACAATGTATATGGCAAGATTCGACAAGCTCCGGAGGTTTAAAGGTTCCCATAGCAAAATGAGTGAACGTTTAATTGTATGTCACGCCAGTTCAGCAGTGCGTGGATTTTAGGGCCTCGCAAAGTTGGTGTTTCAGACAAAAGGTACTGTGGACTACCACCACGAGATGAACGGCGACGTATTTAAATAATGGTTTGTTAACCTATTGCAAGGACTGGAAGAGGGCTGCGTGATAGTAATGGACAATGTCAGCTATCATTCAAAAATCAAAGATAAAGTTCCCTGTAGCAACACATGGAAGGCGGATATTTTACGATGGCTGGCAGGGAAAAACATCTAATTTGATGACGGGTTGACTGGGGCGGAACTTCTGCGTGTTGTGAAACAACACAAGGACGCGTATCGCATGTATGAACTGGACGAAATCGCCGCTGAAATGGGACATGAAGTAATTCGTCTGCCCATCTACTACTGTCAATATAATCCCACTGAACTCATTTGGGCGCGGGTGAAAGGATATATGGCAGACAACAACCGAAACGTTCGCGATGAAGGATGTCCGACCACTTTTGGAAACTGCCCTGGAAAGAGTCACTGTAGAAGCGTGGATGAAGTGCGTAATGAAGACTAAGAATCTTCAGGATGCCGATTTTGTAAAGATGGGCTTGCGCGATGTAATTTTATGTGGAATTATAGTGAACCTGAACAGTGGCAGTGACGATGAAGATGACGACAATCGTTAAAGTGACTGTGACATTTGCGATGTACCCATTTAAATTGCATACTTACTTTGTATGCAGTGAAACGTATTTCAGGCTTTCATGTCATTCTGTATACGTATCACGGTGTGTGGCATATTAACTGTGCGAAAACAAGAACAGTACTGTGTAACTATGCAATCCTTCCTTGCTCTTTCATTCTTACTTTCGCACATATTGTTGAAATTTTGTACATTGTGATATGGCGTTTATAATATATGGTATTTGTATGCATCTCATTGTAATATTTCTGTCACACTCCGTCACTTACTGTCTGTACTGATTATCGCTGGGTGGCTGTTCTTTCCGCTGATTATGATGTCTGACTGTCGCTGTTATACAAAAAAACATTTCTCAGTGTTTTTTTATTATTATTGATACTGTGCCGCCCTTGCGAGGAAGCTGCCGCTGGCCGGAGGAGGGGTAGCGGTCGGCCACTTGCGCGGGGAGACGCGGCGAGCGGCCGCTGGCAACCTAACTATTTTCCTGTTTTTGGAAGCCGGCCACCAGTCGGGGGAGTGGAGGGTGTTTCGTGGCCTT
>NQII01000985.1:554733-589660 GCA_002778355.1 Clitarchus hookeri | reverse complement strand
TACGTGCACTACTGCCGTCGACCGCACGCAGGGCCACAGAGTACGCAAGAACACGGAAGCGAGGAAGCTGCTTGCACTGCTAGAGGGCCGTTTCCAATCAAAACTGGTGTACAATAATAATGCGGTACCAGTACTTATAACTGACTTGAAACACAACGTCAAGAAGACCCGCTGTCTACAATCGGCGTAGCGAAAAATGACGATGCTTAAGCTGTCCAATTGGAGCAGAGTACGTCGATTGGAAATAACTTTTGGGACGCGAGGGAGTTTTGATGTTAGTGCGTTGGCTACTCTGGTTTTTAATGTTATGGTTAACGAATGTCCGTGAATGGATGGACTCACAACCTCTACATTTTGTTTTCCGAGTCACGCCGTGAAAATGAAGTGGAATTGGCCCGATTTGCTCATCTCCGCTGTTTGAAAACATACTCTCTCTCTCGTAGACACGAAAGGCGATGCCAGAAAAAAAAAACTTTGTAGGTGGCAACACAAGAATTTACGATTATGGCGAGAACAATATTTTCCAAGTTGTAACAATTATAGCCTAATTTCGCTTTCAAAGCTTTAATGAAAAAAAAAATAATAATAACTATTGTTTTTTACAAATTGTTGTATTTTGGAATGTTTCAAGAAAAAAAGAAACTGGCAGAAATAACTATGATTTTAGGCAAGAAATGTGTGTAACATATGATATAATGGTGCGTCTATCGTCGCCTGTAGAGAAGATCGGAGTGAGATGACCAATTCTGCAACGGAGAACGTCTTTTCCAGCTATAGAATGAGTTGTCATCTTCCTAGGTTTCCCAACCCCGCCATTCGTGATATCAACACAGCAGATAAGAAAATCCTTCATTTAAATATCCATCAGTTTATTAAAATTGCAATTTATTTTCGACCTTAAAATCAAACAAAATCCGGTGAAATCGATACCTAAAGTTTGTGCAGTTTAAATAACTCTTTATTCTGTGCAAAAATTTACTGATAAAATAAATAAGATTGACACAGAAAAATTAATTAGCTTTTGGTGATTGAATGCTATAAATTTTGACACACTTGCGTTACTAGTCCCAGTCAATTTAATGATTACGTTTCAATATTTATTACAATAAATTCATTATTTGCACAAATTTACTTAATTATTAACGTTCTTTAAATTTCACACATAAATATTTTATTTCACGATATAATGACTTGTACATGGCAGTTGAGGTTACCCATAGCATATATGCAAACATGATATGTGAGCCTAACCGGGGCGTTAAAATGGTTTAAAATTTTTCGATGATTTGTTTACACACCGCGGTGTATATCTGACGTGTTGCATTCTGATTGGCTGGCATAAAAAACGTACCACAAGAAATTTAAAGATGGCCATCTCAAACGCCACGCCACGCCACGTTACGTTACATACAGACGCGTGCTAGTTGTGAACGCGTATTGTAGACGCTACCATCTAACCACAGGTGTTGAATTCCATGCTATAATGCGATATGGTAACGCCATGCCGATTGCAGACGGGCCCTAAGGGCCGGTTCTAGAATTTCTTTGATGTTTGACAGTCTCAGCCATTCGGAATCGTGCACGACAGAAATGGACGCCAAGAATCATTAAAATATCGAACAATTGCTGGAAACGAAGTAGGTTATGAAGATAATTAATTTATGTAGAAGATGTCTGGGCCTNTTTAAAATATCGAACAATTGCTGGAAACGAAGTAGGTTATGAAGATAATTAATTTATGTAGAAGATGTCTGGGCCTGAATGCTATTTTATGAAAATACTGAACTTAATATTTTGAAATCAAAGACATTAAATTTCGTTGTGCAGGAAACATCTCTGATAAATAAAATTTGAATTTAGTAAAGAAGCGAAAATAAATTACAACATTCCTTACATTTCTTCCTGTAATGGACTGCATGGAAAAACAAAAACAATATTTCAATATGAAAATAATTCTAAATAATAATACAAATTCAATCCTCCCAGTAAAAAAAAAAAATTGACAGTATGACACATTTTCAAACACATTCGAGATTATTTGATAATATTTGTTGGGAGGAAAATTCGATGGCCGTATTTTGTCTTCAAATTTTATTGTCAAATATATTTAAAGGCGAAAATTTGCCAGTGTGGCAGGGGCTTAACCCCAGTCGCACACGCCCGCAACATGTCGGCACGCCGTTTTCCAATCAGATCGCCGCCTGGCAACTTACCAGCCGGCAGCCCAGACAACGGCACGCCGTAGCCAGTCAGACGTGAGACCCGTTCCAGAGCCTCGAGAAACCTATCAGTGAATGGGTTCGCCCAAAACAAAGGAATCGCCACGCCATCCCACTTCTCTATACTTACATATTCTGTCACCTAGACAAGATTTCATCCTCCCATTCGCCGATCCCGACCCTTCAGGCCACTGTGCAGAGTTTAAATTTGGAAGTTTTGACGTCGCTTGGCGACACCCAGAAACAATAAAGGCGGCTGGGACTTTCTTATCAGGGAAGTCTTGAAATATGAGCATCAGGTAGATGAACATATCAATGGGAGTCTTGCCGTTGGCAGGTCTTGAACTACATCCTCGAGATATGAGGTCCCGATGTCATGAGCGACAACGATGGTATAATCAAATGTATGAGGTCATAGAGTTGTTTTAAGTTCAATCTTATTATCCGCAGTGGCTAACGTTGAATATTTCCACGATTTCCTAGTTGCTCTAAGTGTGGATTTTTGAAGTGATTGCAGTGTAAGCTTGANGCTAACGTTGAATATTTCCACGATTTCCTAGTTGCTCTAAGTGTGGATTTTTGAAGTGATTGCAGTGTAAGCTTGAACCCGATAAACAGCCTTCATAATGGATTGTATCCTTTTCATTCCAAGATACCGAAAGCAATTACGAAACAACTGTGGAGCTGGTCTTTTGTTGACNGAGCTGGTATTTTGTTGAATTGAGGGAATTACGACTATTTGCATAATTCAACGGATTCAACAGTTAGTCTATTGCGCTGAGCGCTCGTTTCATTTGTGTGCCTACGTATATCAGCGGCCGCTTTTGAAGCAGACGTTCACTGGAGCCAACTGCGAGCTGGAAGCTTGACACCGGCCTCAGAGATTTTGTGACAATCTTCAGAACGACAATTCACGTGTCGTAGGTGAGACTGTTGTGTTTCGAGAAGTGGTATGTCTAAATACTGCTCGGTACGTGATGAAGGATTACGTGAAGAGGAAGCGCCTGTTGACAAAGAGAGGCGGCCCGACAACAGATCGCAACGTGGCAAACAATTGAGGGGCTGAGAACAAAAACCAGGTAAGTGACACAGTGCGCTCGCCTACTTTTTGCCCTGAAGGAAGTGCAGTTTTACAAACAGTACAAGTGATTCCTGTGTAGATAAAGCCACATGGACGTTGTAGCACGTGCCTCATGTTTACCCAAACATTGGACATACTCTACTTGTGTGGCACGCGCTTAACTCAATTTCTGCACCAATGCCACTTGTTCTCAGCCCTCAATTATTTTTACCACCTCGTCGAGGCGAGCATGATACAGTATTGTTATAAAATGTCAGCTGTGTGCCATAACTCAGGCAGTGGGTCCGCTGAACGCCATAGTTAAGAAGGAGCGGAACTAAAGTAGGTAAACAAACAATACAAACGAAATCTACAAGTATTTTTAAGCCAATATCGTAACAAGAAGTTACCGAAATAACACATGAGCCTACTCTCCTCCACATGGATGCAAATAACTTTGACGAACTTCTTAAAAGGTTAGATGGTAGGTGGGCCTTGACGTCACGTTGACACTTGACAGTAATACCATTAGAGATGGAACCAGAAACATATGCAGCAATAGTGAGACAGTTACAAACACACACGTGCCTTACCCGGGGCTCAAACCCAGAACGCCTCATACTGTAAACTAACGCGCTAACAACAGCATTGCGGAGGTAGGATTCGGAGCATCTACTTAGGTTGTCATCAGTCTAAAGTTTTGGTAGACTGGGTTTACCAACCTCACATATTTACAGGGGCATCATTTTGAAAACAAGTGCGTGGGTCTCTTAAATCATGAACAGTAAATTCAAATTCAAATTCTCCACACTGTGCTTGTGTGGAGAATTTGGTGGACATAAGTTGACTGGTTCCCGAGCTATGTCATAACAGCTTTGTTTTCTCATCAAGGCGCCATCGTACTAAATGCTTAAAAACCGACTCTGTATACGCATGATGTTTCTAATTGTCNTTGTTTTCTCATCAAGGCGCCATCGTACTAAATGCTTAAAAACCGACTCTGTATACGCATGATGTTTCTAATTGTCGGTATACAAAGTTTGGTCGAATTTTGTCAAATTATTTCATAGATATGACCAATCTAGATAAATAATTTTGATTGCAGAAGTTTCGAAGAAAAAAATACCTAGCCCACTTAAATTACGTAAGTTTACCTGTCCTGTGTAGTACTACTTGTGTGAAGAATTTTGGCGGTGAATTATTTGATTGGTCTCCGAGATACGACATAAAAGCTTCCTTTTCTCATGTGATGCTCTCTCCACTAATAGAGNTTGTTTTCTCATCAAGGCGCCATCGTACTAAATGCTTAAAAACCGACTCTGTATACGCATGATGTTTCTAATTGTCAGCATACAAAGTTTGGTCGAATTTTGTCAAATTATTTCATAGATATGACCAATCTAGATAAATAATTTTGATTGCAGAAGTTTCGAAGAAAAAAATACCTAGCCCACTTAAATTACGTAAGTTTACCTGTCCTGTGTAGTACTACTTGTGTGAAAAATTTTGGCGGGAATTATTTGATTGGTCTCCGAGATACGACATAAAAGCTTCCTTTTCTCATGTGATGCTCTCTCCACTAATAGAGAACAAAACGGTTACACATCGGCACATCCTTATGATTGTCGCAGATACTACTACATATTTAATTCGATTGAAATTGTTTGGGACATATGGCTTTCTAACTGAAAATATTCACGTGACTACCTCCTTAAAAGTGCGTCCACACTTGTTGCGTATCCGCGCGTAGTATCCCCGCCGAGTGTCATTGCGGACGGAACTCCGTAGCACCGTTCCTTAGCAAAACGGTGATACGGAGACACGCAGTTAGCGGTCTCGTGCCATCGCATCAAAGGAACGACGCACGTTGTTGTGCACGCGTTGTATTTCACCGATGCGTCCCAGTCGTACACTTGAAAACTGTAGTGTACAGTCACCAGTAGTTCATGAGTGAGCGAGTGAAGATATTGGGGCGGCTCTTAACATCGAGGTCTTGAGAGCCGACGAGGGTGAGCGAGGTGAGTGTGGAGCAGTGCCGGACTGAAAAGGCGGGGGAAATGGGAGATCCCCGACCAGCGGCATCGTCCAGCACAATTCCCACTTGCGAAAATCCAGGGTGAACCGACCGGGGATTAAACCCGGTTCGCCTAGGTGGGAGGCGAGCGGTCTAACCACTCAGCCACGGTGGTCCCACCAGTAGTTCGTGTACGCATTTCCTAGTTTCCTCGTATCGTATCATTGGCATGACACGCGACGGGGATACGCAACAAGTGTGGACGCACCTTAAGAGGAATCAGTTCNATCGTATCGTATCATTGGCATGACACGCGACGGGGATACGCAACAAGTGTGGACGCACCTTAAGAGGAATCAGTTCACGCTATCTTGGATTAACGGAGTATTCTCTACAACCTTCGCCACAGATTTGTATTTATTTTAGCGATCGACAGGGTATAAGGCGTTGCTTACCACATTTTCTAAAATCGGCACTAGTATAAATATTATAGGGAGTCGAGCACAACGGCACCCAGCACAGACCGACTGGCATATTGTGAGGGCGACTTTGACCTTGACTTCGCGCCCGTGACATCCACCTTGTACCAGTGACCTTGGATAACCTTAAAGTAAAAAATCGCGAAAAATTACGAAAATTGTAAAACATCAGGACAAAAATTGGTCTACATTACTGAACCCGACAGACATAATGGATTTCCATGACCTCGACCTTGACACAGGGTGAGCTTGACCTTAACCTATGTAACCAAAAAAATCACAAAATTTTGTTAGAAAAAAAATCAAAATCGGGTATAATTAAATTAATAAATCCAACCTTCTTGTTGAACTTCCGCGACGACCTTCGGAACCTAAGTTGGAAAGTGGCAAACTCTTAAAAATTCATAAAATATAGTAAACATCAGAGCATAAATTACATTATTTACAACAACCCCCATTTTGGATACCCATTACACTGAACTTNAAATATAGTAAACATCAGAGCATAAATTACATTATTTACAACAACCCCCATTTTGGATACCCATTACACTGAACTTCTTAACCTTAGGACAAAAAAAAAAAAAAAAAAAAATTAGAAAAAATTATTTTAAAAAATCTCTAAAAGGGGATGAACACTATCTAGGATATTCTTGATCTTGACCACGACACCAGGCGAATTTAAACCCAAATAACAAGAAAAATGGTCAAAACTATGTAAACATTTATAAAAATTAATAAAAATGTAAAATTCGAAAAATTATGTAAATCATTTTTTAAAGACAAACATGCAGGAGGTCCGGAATTCTAACAAAGATGGCGGAGTACACACCTCGCCCCTTAATGATTAGCAGATGACTTACCCCAATCACCAACCACTCCAATTGTTGTATGCTATTTAAGGACCGTATGTACCCCACCCCAAAACTTGGAAAACACGTCCGTTTTCTCAACAATTTTTTACATAAAGTATGGAAGATGCAGCATCGAAATTTTTTATTTTGCGAGAAAAAAAGATGGTTTGTTATAGTTATCAATTGGAACTTTATATGTCACAATGTAAAAAAAAANGAAAAAAAGATGGTTTGTTATAGTTATCAATTGGAACTTTACATGTCACAATGTAAAAAAAAAAAAAAAGTTAAAAATAAGCAATTTGGTGCCTCGTTTTCTGAACAGAAAGCTTTAATTCTTACATCAGGGTGTAAATACGGTTCCTACGACACTAGAAGACATGCAGGAACGTATTGTGGAAGCGTGCAGAGGCACTACTACGCCAGAAACACTTCAGGCCGCTCGTCGCTCGCTACATGTGCGTTTACAGATGTGTATTACTGCCGATTTAAACACATTGAGCACATGCTGTGAAAAGACCTAATGTGAAGCGTTTCAACCATAACTGTGCTCTTTTGTACTATGTATGCTGGTGCGCTTGCATTTCTCCTTAGGTTGGTTTGTTTTATTTTTGTTGTGCATCTGTACACACTCGTTACTCAGTACAGTAGACTAGGAAACAAATCTCCTTAATTACGTCGGTATCTGAATAAAACGTAATGAATTGATATCAGACTTGCTCTCACATCGCCCGTCTTCCCTCCGCTGCGGAGCTCTCCTTTGTCCAATACCGTATTCTGTGCCCCTTGCCACATTAAGGTAAGCGTTGCTACGATGTTATAAGGAAGCGGTCNTCTTTGTCCAATACCGTATTCTGTGCCCCTTGCCACATTAAGGTAAGCGTTGCTACGATGTTATAAGGAAGCGGTCCTGCCAGGATGAGTTACGGTGCGTGTTGCTTGCTTACAGTTGTGAGTACAAGCCCACTGCCCCATGCTACAGGCTCACTCAACTTATTTCTTGGCGATTCCGAGTTACTTTCCATTGCATATGCTATATCACTGAATTCCTCTTTGCACATGCTTTCAGATGACGTTGAAATAAATGTATGTTTTCAGGGGAAAAAACCATACGTGGTTTAATTATTTCTGTTCATACACGTGTTACGAATAGTCACTTTGCGGCAAATTACTTGCCTTCGTACGTAATTTTATTTAGCGAAAACAGCATTTCGTGATCTGCAACCGTTCCGGAAATTTTGGGGGTGTCTACGTTCGCGTTAGGCGGACCATACTGTATATTAATCTGCAAGTGTATATTGTATACACTACTTGGTGTACTTTGCCACACAATACAATCTATGTTTTGTTTGTCTTGTGTAGGAAGTCGTGTATTTTTGTTACAACTTTCAATGTTTTCTGTAATTAGTATTAATACCACTGTTTTAAACATTTACAAATGTGGGCTGAGCCATTACCACCGAGACTAGAAGGCCTTACCTCTTGCGGGCCAGCCAGTGACGTCTCGGGTAGACGGCAATCGTTTCTGTTATGTCCAATATGGCTATCAGTTTAGCTTTTTACAGCGGAACGTGACGGGATTTACTTTATTTATGTATATTCGTTCAGTGAAAGTGCAATTTGATATGGTGTGTCGCTCAGCATCGTGGAAATTATCAAAACGTACAGAAAGTGCACGTTTTTCAATTTTCTAACGACGAAGAAAGAAATAATGCNAGCATCGTGGAAATTATCAAAACGTACAGAAAGTGCACGTTTTTCAATTTTCTAACGACGAAGAAAGAAATAATGCTTTGCTGAACGCAATACCATGAGAACTCCGAGCATATGAAGTATTTAAGTGTAAATGGCTATTTATCAACAAAGCATTCAATGGCAATAGTTGTATATAAAAGATAATGGGTGCATTGTATAAAGAAGCTAGTTTAAAGATACCAAACATTTTTATAGACTAAAATGCGTAACTGCATAGCCACAAAACGGAAAAAAAAGTAAATGCTGCTAAGACTCCTTAAAATATTTATTTTATTTTGGCATAAAATATCTGCAATTTTCTTAAATATTAGGCACAGAATTCTGATTGCTTCCATCTGAAATACCGAAATCAAGCTTAAAGTGATCATAAGTATTCTTCGTTGTGCTGAAAATGGTTTTTGTGAGTTATCATTGCTAAACATTTTTAATGAAGAACTGTCGTTTCATTCATTTGCACATTGAAAACGTTACTGGAGGTAATTTATGAACAAAGGTCACTGGTCTGCAATGAACCATAAAGTTACATTTACAAATATTGTCGTTTACTTTACCTCAGTTGTCAATTATAGTAAAGACATTTAGATTATGTATGAAACTAACTGCTTCCAGTTCCATTTTTCTGTTTTCCCGGACGGCACCTCGCATTCCATAGAAGACCACACACACTCGCGCAGCTTGATTGTATTGCTTCTGGCTTGTAGCGTCACGTGGCGGTTGTCAAACCTTCTAATCTCGGCGATAACGACTGAGCTGAGTGACCAGATCTGTAACTCCTGGTTGAAGGGTTGCAGTACCCAAAGAAGTTTCAGTAATGCTTCAGAAGCAACTAAGTTGAATTAGTTTGCATAAACTTATCACAATATATATATAACCCAAAAGGTATATTCAGTTTCAAATATTTATGAGTTTCAGATATTTTTTTGGTAACTGTAAAGAATAATGTAAACTTACCTACCATGTGATAAAAACTGTAATAATTAGTGACACTGGCAATTTAAAATACATAATGTTATACACACTTGAAGGTATGTAATAGATAAAAAAGAATGTGTAGCGAAAACTAAATGAATATTGTTTTAATATTTTAGAAAACGTAGGTACGGAATCTAAAACATAAAAACAACTGATTTACCAGAATAGTTTTCGAAGAACGAAGAGTTAAGCTTGAGAGTATATTTTGACCGCGCGAAGCGTCAGCCTGGNCAGAATCATGGGCTTACATCACACCCCTTATTATTCGAATTTGCTCGACTCCCCACCCCTCTCACACACCGCCCACCATTTACACACAACAGCTTTACCCCCCCCACTACCACTAGACTGTGCTGGTGAGTTCACATCTCATTGCTCGCATCGTGACTGGTTGTTAGTCACCTGATATCTCATCCTCTGCTGTAGCCAAAGGCATGCCACATCACAGTTCTTTGTCTGATGCGAGAGGTGACGGAGCACTCTCTCCTCCCTGGTGTTTTCACCATTCACTCTGTTAAGTTGTTTTATGTTCATCTCTTCCATCAAATTTTGCAGGGTACTAACGAACATGCAATTACACATACATTTCCCCACCAAAGAAAAACTGTGCCTAAAATTTTGAATAGCAGTTCGGACCAGCGAGCTATTGGAGTGTAGGTACAAAGATGAAGTGTTCATTTAATAGCATGCCTACAACCAACATCCTGACTTCGTCTTTGGTGGTACCTTCGTTGATTCCAGCTAGACTGGCTATGTTGTCAATGTTATTCATAAACCTTTATGGTATGAACCTTGAAAGTTGGAATGTAGGTATGAGCCCAACTCAGGTGATAACAGTCTTATGTTCTGTGCTATTCTTAGCCATCAATCCACCATTCCATCAATAATTCAATATTTGAATTAATCTTTCAAAATGAGTGTAATAGCTAGCCAACCAAATGTCCCAAACACACAGGATGACCAACCAGATGTCAAACATATCTCAAAAATCATACTTAAAAATTACACTTAAGAAATCATACTTCAAAAATTATACCTCAAATATTATAGCTTGAATATCTTGCCTCAAAAATTATACCTAAACAACCATACCTCAATAACATATCTCGCACCACTCAGTTCAGTGAAATGGCCAGCATAAGAGGGAAATGATTGAAAACAAAAGTAGGAAATAAAGGCAAGGCTCCAGAATCAGCAAAGGGACTGTGCCTCTGACTTATGCTATCTGTTCGCACCAGCAGAAACTTGGGAAAATAAGAAACCCACAGATACCATCGCCAATGCATAAACATATATTTTTGTATTTTACAGTATAATATGCCTGTAGTCGTATGTTTTTTTATGTTACCATATATTATATATTTCTATGTTTTGTTATTGATATGCATATACAGAATGTCAGGTAATTCACGGACGTGAACTGCACTACACGAAACTGTGATCAAAACTAAGTAGAAAATATTCTTGTGTAAAAAAGCGTAAGGCCCTTAGTTTATGAGAAAAACTACATTAAAGTAGATAAAAGATCCACATTTCACGTTAAGCACAGCATACATAACGTCAAAACATCATAACAGGTGTTCGCAGTTTGCTCCACCCATAGCAATGCACTTTTCCGCATGTTGGATGGATGCAGTATACACGGAGCTTGGCCACCGGATGCACCCATGGCCATTGCCATGTCCCAGTACTCGCTGCATGTGAACTCCATGGTCTCTATGGAACCACTGAGCTCGGCTCGTTCCCTTGCCGTACGTCTTACGACAGACACATTCATTGCAGCATTGCCACATCACCACACCTTTATCTAATTGGGATACCACGCATTTGCTACAATGGTTTCTGGACCTTTCATGTATTTTTTCTCATAAACAAAAGGTCTTATGCATAGTTACCAGAGTATTATCTACTTAGTTTTGATCACAGATCCATGTGGTGCAGTCCATATCCACGAATTACCTGACATCCTATATATTCATAGGCGTTTCTTATTTTCCCTGGTTTCTACTGATACGAACAGAGAATGAGGTTTTTCTCAGGATGCTCCCATGTTACCTCTTCCCCTATTTTAATTTCTCTTTTTAAAATTTTTATAAAACATTTGTAGTATCTCACTGATTTAAACAGTTATATTATTATTGTGGACGGCCACTCCTCCATTCTGAGCGATAACCATACTGATTCTCCACCAACAAATTCCTATATTCACGATCTCTTCCACTGGTGAGTTGCACTGCATTTCCAACAGCTGGCTTGAAAAAGAGAAAATCCCGCGGATGAAGGAAAGCTGCTGTCCAAGCACTTAAAACATACCAGTTTTCATGGTCTGCTGTAGTACAACTTGCATNCCACATTTCACGTTAAGCACAGCATACATAACGTCAAAACATCATAACAGGTGTTCGCAGTTTGCTCCACCCATAGTAATGCACTTTTCCGCATGTTGGATGGATGCAGTATACACGGAGCTTGGCCACCAGATGCACCCATGGCCATTGCCATGTCTCAGTACTCGCTGCATGTGAACTCCATGGTCTCTATGGAACCACTGAGCTCGGCTCGTTCCCTTGCCGTACGTCTTACGACAGACACATTCATTGCAGCATTGCCACATCACCACACCTTTATCTAATTGGGATACCACGCATTTGCTACAATGGTTTCTGGACCTTTCATGTATTTTTTCTCATAAACAAAAGGTCTTATGCATAGTTACCAGAGTATTATCTACTTAGTTTTGATCACAGATCCATGTGGTGCAGTCCATATCCACGAATTACCTGACATCCTATATATTCATAGGCGTTTCTTATTTTCCCTGGTTTCTACTGATACGAACAGAGAATGAGGTTTTTCTCAGGATGCTCCCATGTTACCTCTTCCCCTATTTTAATTTCTCTTTTTAAAATTTTTATAAAACATTTGTAGTATCTCACTGATTTAAACAGTTATATTATTATTGTGGACGGCCACTCCTCCATTCTGAGCGATAACCATACTGATTCTCCACCAACAAATTCCTATATTCACGATCTCTTCCACTGGTGAGTTGCACTGCATTTCCAACATTGGCTTGAGAAAGTGAAAATCCTGCGGATGAAGGAAAGCTGCTGTCCAAGCACTTAAAACATACCAGTTTTCATGGTCTGCTGTAGTACAACTTGCATGCCAAATTTGGTAGAAATCGGCTAAATGGTTCCCGATATATAATATACTGCTATTTTGAAAAATAATAAGTACCCGCCTTAGTAGAAAACTATACTACATGTGGACTGAGTTTGGGGAAAAGTTCAAAAGTTTTAGGATGATGACCTCACATCGACATGAAATCGTCCTGCAAATGTTTTAATTTAATCAAAAATAATTTAATGGCAGAATTTTCTTAAATTAATTGATTTTATTTGTTTATTTAATTTAATAGAGTTCCTTAAAGTTATGAGGAGACAATGCCCTCCTCCCATGCTACGAATTGAAAGTTTCTAGATCGCAGGCAAAGCAAGAGTTTTATAGCGTCTTCTACAATAGACTTGACGCTATGAGTTACAATAAGAAAACCAGCATGTATAGAACTGATGATAACACGTAAAAAAGTAAAAAGAAGGGTGTGTTATGTATAGATGAATATTTTGAACTATGTTGGTAGTTTATATATATATAAACACAATTAATGGTTGTTGACGTTAACTGAAATTTTATACTAAAAAAATTATATTGCAGAAACTATAAACATGCTATTTTTTCTTGAACACTTGTTGCATTTTTTGTTAAATGACTTCATATAACTGAACAAAAAAAAAAAAGTACAACGATGGTGATTTATTTGTTGACAAATGTACATATTGTCTGTTTAAGCTTGTCTGTGATGTTTCGAATTCTAATCAGTTGGAGTAAAACGTTAATTAGTGTCGCCGCGACGTCTAACGTCGGTTGTAGCCACAGCTATAATTCAATATCTAGCCATACTTATTGAAAAACTTTATGGAAACGCCAAATCGTTGTAGACAGGGCGTAAGGCTCCTATGTGCCCGGGCTNACTAAAAAAATTATATTGCAGAAACTATAAACATGCTATTTTTTCTTGAACACTTGTTGCATTTTTTGTTAAATGATTTCATATAACTGAACAGAAAAAAAAAAAGTACAACGATGGTGATTTATTTGTTGACAAATGTACATATTGTCTGTTTAAGCTTGTCTGTGATGTTTCGAATTCTAATTGGTTGGCGTAAAACATTTATTAGTGTCGCCGCAATGTCTAACGTCGGTTGTAGCCACAGCTATTATTCAATATCTATCCATACTTATTGAAAAACTTTATGGAAACGCCAAATCGTTGTAGACAGGGCGTAAGGCTCCTATGTGCCCGGGCTNACTAAAAAAATTATATTGCAGAAACTATAAACATGCTATTTTTTCTTGAACACTTGTTGCATTTTTTGTTAAATGACTTCATATAACTGAACAAAAAAAAAAAAGTACAACGATGGTGATTTATTTGTTGACAAATGTACATATTGTCTGTTTAAGCTTGTCTGTGATGTTTCGAATTCTAATCAGTTGGAGTAAAACGTTAATTAGTGTCGCCGCGACGTCTAACGTCGGTTGTAGCCACAGCTATAATTCAATATCTAGCCATACTTATTGAAAAACTTTATGGAAACGCCAAATCGTTGTAGACAGGGCGTAAGGCTCCTATGTGCCCGGGCTGTTTTCCCCATTTGAGGCCCAGATGTGAAGGGGTAATACGGGTGACACTAACACGCACGCCTAGTGCCTCATCGCTCCTACATGCAAGTATTTCCGTCGGTGCGCTGCACTGTGCAAATTAGATCCGTAGTGGGACTTCATTGGACGCAATATAAGGCCATATAGTTGTACTATTCTCCTAGAAAATGCGCAGGCAAGATCTAAAAATGTGATTTTGAAAAACATTTCAACAATTGTTTTTCTTTTTCTATACACTTAATATAATGAAAGTAACAATAAATACATGCTTAGGTTTTTTTTTCCTTGTGGAAAAAAGTTGTATTTTCCAAACATTTATTTACCGAGATACGCGTTATTCGCGCAAAAAAAAACTATTTCTCAGAAAATATTTTAAAACAGCTTGAGCTGCACTCGTATATGAATTGCTTGATCGCGTAACCTTAACATGTATAATTTATAAATAAATAATAAAATACTACAATAATTATAAGCCTTCATATACATCTATAGCCCATTCACGGTTACTTCCGACTTTCATGTAGCCCTGCTAAAGCTATACTTCCAGGATATTCCTCCGCCTCATGCAAACAAAGCTTATCCGAGTAAAAAAAATTACACAAAAGGGTCGGCGCACCACATTCGTGCGCACTCGGTGTAATAATATTTTGCTTAACAACTATTTCTTACTATACATTACCAACACGTATAAACCATGCAAGTAGGCACCCTCTCAGGTATTTACTGTGTGAGGGCGGTAATGATGGGCGGGCTGTAATTGGGCGGCGGAGACATGTAGAGTGTGAAATGTGGGCTGCCCGGGACAAGGAAACACACTGACCCGCTGGGCAGTCGCGCCGTCGAGACCTTCATCGTCACTCTCCGCCGAGCAAGTAACATGTGCTCGTTAGACACGAGTTCCTGCACCGCAAGTGACCACATCCTTGTGTGAACCTTCTCCAAAGCACGATACTTGCATGGCAGTCATCTACAACCTTCCCTCAACACTTCTTTTAGTCAAGTTTGCACTCAAATAGTACATTTTCACATAAAGTATGTTCGGGCTACTTGGTTAGCCTGTTCATTTTTAATCACACAATCCTACAGCCAATAACTGCCAATTTTAAATATATATCCCCCATCAATGCAGTGGGGGCACGGTGGTGTAGAATACTCCCATCTCACCTAGGCACACCTGATTCGATATCCGGCGGGGCCGCTTCCGGATTTTAGCATGTGGGAATCGTGCCGGACAATGCCGCTGGTCGGCAGGTCTTCTCAGGAATCTGCCGTTTAACCCTGCCCTTGCACACTCACCTCACGTCACCCTCATCGGCTCTCAAGACCTCGATGTTAAGAGCTGCCCAAAACCCTCCCCCCAAATCACTTACTGGCCATGTACTCTGGGACAGGTGTCTCGTAGAAACACGCAAAAATGTTATTCCTGCCTAGCCGAAAATCTGCTATAAATTTTTAAAATAGATGTCCTACCTTTGACATGTCCTCATTCACATGGACGTTTTAAGATATACATCAGCCGTTTGCTACGCAACTCAGCTTCGCAATCTGCCGGGTCAAACTGACCTGCTGAGAGAACATAGCTCCAGTGAAGGACAGCCACATGCTCGCCCGCATCCCGAATCAAACTGACAGCGGCCGCATTCGGAGCTGTGATCGTTTGCAGTTACAAGTACCACGATTTGAAGACCGAAAATGTTCGAGGCCAAAACGAATGTGACTGCTTAGGCTTGCGACACGAGTGGAGAAAATTCAAATAAAGGCGATTAACAAAGACAAACAAATATTCATGTATGATTGCCACGATCATTGGCGCAGCTACATACGGGTTACTTCGGGTAATAAAGTGCCCCCCCCTCTCCCCCCCCAAGAGCCATCACTGAAAATACATGAAATGCGTGTTGTTTTCCTTGTTCCAATCCAAGGTCATTCTACAGTGACCTACACCTGAGTCTATGTCCTTAATTATGTAAATAGATGTCTCTCTTTATGTGGTACTGCAGATGTTTTAGGAAGTGGGATCCATCTGTGAAGTTTCTGCCAAGCAAGGACCAGAAGTGCAACAATCACTTCTCAAATACTCATGTAATAAGTTCGTAAAAAAATGGTCAATTTGTCGTGAGGCTTCCCTTCAGACCTTTCCGACTGTACTTTGGGTAACTCATCTGTGGACTTGATTTGTAAGGATGCCGGAGCTGAAGCAGCACTGCCAAAACTTTATGGAGTACAAAAGCTTGGAACGCACCTTGCATCGGGCAGTTGCACCCAAAAGTGATTGCTTTCATGTGTTCTGTGTGTGTTACAAGTGAGTTTGCCCAGCCTGCTTGCTTCATTCCTCAAGAAAATGTGATCAAGAAAGAAAGTGTTTCTACAAGCATTAAATACTAGTTTTTTTTATGCATCCTCTAAGAACACGAACAATCATTAACAATCCTCTGCTTCCTGAAACAAAAATGCAAAACTGNTTTTTTTTATGCATCCTCTAAGAACACGAACAATCATTAACAATCCTCTGCTTCCTGAAACAAAAATGCAAAACTGCAAAAAAAAAAAAAAAATTAATTATGAGTTTCTGTAATATTTTGCTGTCATGGCAGACAGATTGTTGCTGATCCCACTCGTAGAAATGCCAGCGTATTTTGTGGAGAACTCAGTGGATGACCCAGTTGGCATGTGAGCTGAGCACAAGTCACGTACAGGTTGACATCTTCACCTTTATAGGCCCTGCACACCTTGCAGTAACTTGCAACATATGAGGAAAACAATTTTCTCTTGGCTGTACTGAATGATGTCTTTTATGACTGTTCAAGACTCGGATGACTGCACTCTTGGCAGCTGCTAGGTGGTTCAAACTGTGTAAGTGGCACTCCACTCCATCCATAAAGATGACCAAGAATGAAACAGAGAAATCTTCTGGTACGTTTGGTTGTTCCCATTTTATGGAAGTGTTAGGGGCCGTATNATGACCAAGAATGAAACAGAGAAATCTTCTGGTACGTTTGGTTGTTCCCATTTTATGGAAGTGTTAGGGGCCGTATCGCTACCTGGTATAAAACAAGTGACTGTTGCTTACTTGCCGACAACTTGCCACGTTGTCTTGCGGCACTTCTGCGTGCTCGCGGGGGCCCTACACGATATTACGCAGGTGTACCAGTTTTTTTGACTCTTCAGTGTACATACGACAAGGAAGCAGCCGCACCATACAATCTTTGCCATCTACCTCCAGAGCCCTCTAGCGNACTCTTCAGTGTACATACGACAAGGAAGCAGCCGCACCATACAATCTTTGCCATCTACCTCCAGAGCCCTCTAGCGGCTGGAATAAAACTTCACAATATTTTTCCAGCGATGAAAGTTAGCAATGACGGGTGTTAAAACCCTATGCAAAGTTTTTATTTTATTTGTTTATGCCCATCATCATTTGAAGCAATTTTTCGTAACAAAATGTGACATTAGTGCAATTATATATTTTAACCATTTTTAAGCAATATCTGTCAATTCTACAATATAGCAAAATATCAGCAGTATCAACAGTCGCCAATCTAGTTTGGCACAGCTCTAGTGTAATGTCAGGATACAGGAACTGCAGGGATTATAAATAACCTATATGCATATGTCCGTAGCTATATTACACTCATTCTCATTCATGGGTTAGTTAGAATGGATGTAATACAAAGATTAATGAGTAAACATTGTTAATGTTACTATTTATTTACTAATGACAAATATTTACCATTAAAACTTGCTTGGTTTATCTTGGAAATGACTGTTTTTATATATATTTTCTTAAAAAGGTAACTATATTTTATAATTTATCACGATACATCTGCTCATGTCACTGGGATACATACCATAAGAAATTAGCATGTTATTAAAATGCAGTACAAAGTATGGAACATGATCTGTAAAAATAAGTTAATATAGGCTATATCTATAAATTACGCATTAGCAATTGATCACAGCAAAAATATGAACTTAACTGGGTTCATACGTTTTGAGTTCTAGTATCATGGATAAAAAAATAATATATGCTGTTGCACTTGGTAAACAAAAATTTACCTCAGGCTATAACACAATTAAATATTTACAAATTTCAGATAAATTTTTAGTTATCTTACTAACACATCGTTTAAGCATATCTTGAGGCAATCATATTAATACTCACAAAGCATAATAAATTATAAATAAATAAGCCACATAGGAATACAATACAATTCATATTTTTTGCTTTCACTACACCTAAGTATGTTTATTACAAATAAACTAAGTAATTGTAAAAAACATATTTTTGTATATTATTCTTTAAAAATCAGTGAAATGTTAGTTTTTTAGTTGTGTGTGAACAACAAAGAAACTTAATTTCACACAAGATGNATTCTTTAAAAATCAGTGAAATGTTAGTTTTTTAGTTGTGTGTGAACAACAAAGAAACTTAATTTCACACAAGATGATCATTAAACTACAAAAATATATCTATATAATAAAAATGCAACAAACTTAAAATATGTTACACAACACCGGCTTTCACAGCGAGCGTATCAAATACAGACAAAACTTCCAGTTACAGTATACTATACTTTTTACAAATTATCACAAAGAGAGCAAACCAATATTCACAAAATATAATTCACTACAGCAATAATTATTCCCAACAGTATTACTTCTTTAAATGTTCCCAAACAAAGTTTTTTTTTAAAGTAAAATACAGACATAATATCACATAAGCAACTCGGAAATAATCTTCACATGCACAACTCAATAACTGACAAAAATGCTCACCATAGGTAAATCTTAATTACGATTTTAAAAACTTACACAAACATTGCATTTCTCTGCTGCTTTCCTATTAAACTGATAAAAAAAATTCAGTTTTCTTTCTACACTTCAAAAAAGCCTTGGTGAATGGTAAGTCAGGTACTCTGCCACAAATATGGTATATCTCATTACAAATCATCCTTTAGAACTCTGGAATAATTAACTTTTTGAGTTCATAAATAAAGTACTGCTTCAATCATGCACATATTTACATGCATTAACACTCAACATGTGCGAAGGATTACTGGTGAAGAACATGAACGAGCTCAGTCGGAGGATCAGGACGGCACACTGGTGGGCCCCCAATACGAAAACCTAGCAGTCCACAGTTCGAATCCTGATCCTGGTTCATATACTATGATCAAGCTATACACTGATTACCGTTTATCTACACACAGCAAATGTATTCAAATATTTTTACCATTGGTTAACTGTTCCCTGGCTGTTAAATAATAAAAATAGGCTCGTCCTAATACCCAAAAAATATTACTGAATTAGTCTTACAGAGAATATTGTAAATTATAAATTTAGTTGCAGTTCAGGGCAAAGGTTTCATGTTCACCGACTGTCAAAATTGTGCCAATTTGAAGTAAATACAGAAAGTATAAAAGTAAAAGCTACGCAATATGTCTGTATTATCCCAGTAAACAATGTCAACAGCGTTCCTTTGTGTACAAGTAATAATTAAGACAACATCCATTTTTATAATGAACATGCCAAACTGAGGCATCGAAGCGTAAGTTGTTTTAGGTCTGGGCTAAGATTCTGGATTTTGTAATTTGCTTGCACAGCAAAGTGGATAGGCTTTGGGCCCTGTGTCAGCACAACTTAACACTGAGGTTAGACATGACAACAGAAAAAAGTCACTCAAAAAGCTCGTTCGGAAGCTATGTTCGGAAGAGCAGGCAGCTGAAATCTATCACACGGCTGCTTTCCAGCACTGGGATTTTCTTGAATTCTATTTCCATATTTTATATATACGTGCACTAGCAGTAGGAATTTTTTCCCGCAAAGATGCCTGTTGGAACGTCTGGCAAAATGTCAGCTCTAACCACAGCGACACAGCTCCACTACACACACTCAAGGCATCCATTGTGACAGCTGCTGCTATGGAAAAGATGTTGCGCGGTACTTTATTATAAATCCATTACCACGCGTGTGAAAGATATATCTGTTTTGCATTTGGAAAGAGAAAAAAAATTAATAGCCTGTTTGAGTTGAACTGAGAAGTTCTGGTTGATACATAACAGCAATGACTTAAGTGCTGATGAAGGTGAAGTGAGGTGAAGATGGAACAGTAGGAGAATGCAAGGACAGAGGAAAAGAGAGTGCCGTGACAAAAATCAACCATGTTTACTCCATGCAAAAATCTGGGTGATGCCACTGGAAATGGAACCCAAGTTGTCTTTGCAGAAAGTGGATAGTCTGACCACTATACCACCACGGCTCCCATAAANCCACTGGAAATGGAACCCAAGTTGTCTTTGCAGAAAGTGGATAGTCTGACCACTATACCACCACGGCTCCCATAAAGCCAGTTTAAATTGTGTTTGATATAACATGCACAAGTGCTTCTTGTCAAGGCTTTGTGGATACTTTATGGCACCATCATAATGTTTCTCAGCATGCAGTTAGCTTTGGTGAAAATAAATACATCCAAAAACTTCTGAAACCATTACAGACTACTCAGTACTGCATAAATAAGCATAATATTTTATGTATTTTCTGTTTTATATACACTGAAGAGCCAAAAAAACGGGTACTGCCTAATATCGAGTAGCCCCCCCCCCNGTTTTACCGGATTACCGATATTCACAGTACACTCATGAGATGGTCGTACGCGAACATCCAAATGTTATCGCTACCTCGGAGATGCTATGTCCCATCCCTCGTGCGCGACTACAACACCACGTTAAAACTCACTTAAATATTGATAACCTGCTATTGTAGCAGCAGTAACCGATCTAGTTGCCGACCGCGTCGCGTTACTCTGATTGGTTCCATACCTCTGTTATTTGCAAACGCACGCCTGTACCAGTTTTTTTTGGCTCTTCAGTGTAACTTCAGTAAAATTTGACGGAAGTTGTGACCAACCTACACAGCATGTAAACAGTAGACGCCCCCATTTGCAAAGTAATATATTTGAAATGTATTTGGCCTTTTAAAAAAACCTTGTTTTACCCTAATTTATTTTATTAAAACTCTTAACAATTTTTACATGGAAAGTTAAATTTGCTGAAAATGATTACATTGTACATTCCACACATTGGTATTAACAGTTACGTATTTATTGTGTTTTGTTATTGCGGAGACTTTGAAATGCACGTGGCCTAAATAAACGCCCTTTTACTGTAGTTCATTATATATAAATTGAACAATATTTGTTTGTTTAGTATTTCTCACATTGGTACGAACAGCGACACGTTTATCGTATTTAGTTCTTTTGATGAAGTTCCGCATGAGCAAAATTTTCCACTGCATTATCAAAACACTGTAACTTTCAATCGCCATTCCTCTCATAAAAACCGTAAAACAATCATGTCTCACGAAAGACATTAACTAGAGTTCCCCACACCACCAATAAAATAAACAGAACCCAAACTAGTATATTATGTGGTCATAACAAAAATAAAACAGTTGGGAATGACAACCAGATATAGTAGCCAAATACTGGACTGAAGCTGTCAGCCTTTCAGTGCCTGACATTGGATTCGTAGTTTGTTTACAAAGATAGTTTTCTTCACTGACAGAACAGCTGTGGCGGAAGGATACATCGTGGCCACCTTCTTTTCGAGAACTGTTAAAGTTTACTGAAGTTATATGAAACAGAGAATATGGATCTCAANCACATCGTGGCCACCTTCTTTTCGAGAACTGTTAAAGTTTACTGAAGTTATATGAAACAGAGAATATGGATCTCAACAGCTAACAATTTTTGGCTCTGCTGAATACACCATCCAAAACTTTAAATATAAAATTTGCTCAAATTTCAATGTTTTAATTTTATTACTCATTTACTACTAATACTTGTATTTAGATGCATGTGCACCTAAAAAAAAATGATGAGGAACTATCACTGCAAAATGTCAGCAGTGCACATATCTGTCCAAACACAACACTTTTAAATTGATTTTAAGACTTTGGTGTTTGTTTACAAAACCAAATTCTCAGAACAAAGTAGTAGGAAACTGTGGTAAAAAAAACACAAAAACCTGCTCCTAATTACCAGAAGAAGCAAGATTTCTTGAGGTGGCACAGCCAAGGAAATAGGTAGAGTGAACGCCAGACAGAAGTCGTCAATCTCCATGTTTTAACACTAGACTGTTATTTTTTTTTATCAAAATCATTATCAAAACACAATTGGGTTTGAGTTTAGAACACTGTTTTCAAATGTTAATACAGTACCTGGCCATGTTTTAATGCAATCAGGATAAAAATAAGAGAAATATTTTTCAATACAAGAGGAGGGTTCTGATAAAAAACACCTACGTTAGTTTAACCTTGTAAATCTGACAGTCTTGATAGCTGTGATTGAGACAACCTTGTAAACATTGGCAGAATACGAAGACAATCAGTCCACACCTTTATTAGTTTATGGATGGCAGAATAAACTTTTATTTTGCATGAAGCATAGCACAGCTNAGACAATCAGTCCACACCTTTATTAGTTTATGGATGGCAGAATAAACTTTTATTTTGCATGAAGCATAGCACAGCTCCACAGAGAAATGGAATGCAGTGGGATTTCATGTTGTAAGTATATTTCATTTTCTGCTGGGACTTTATACAGATTTACAAACTGTGCATTTCTAGTCAATATAATGTTTAAAATATTTTCTCACAAACCAAACATATAAANCTATACAGATTTACAAACTGTGCATTTCTAGTCAATATAATGTTTAAAATATTTTCTCACAAACCAAACATATAAATTAAACATCACAGTTATGACACCAAATATTTGCATAAAGCAACCAAATTTTATGAGTTGATGCAATGATTAAAACTTTATGCACAGCAAACACTGCATATCTTAAAAAAAATTATTAGATAAAATATTTCACAAAACATTTTATTTTGACGCACCCCAATTATCCTTCATAATTTCAATCCCTACTACACTTCATTATTTTCATAACTATCCCACCAATCTCATTTAATTTTTCCTACAAGTGACGTGAAAATGAGCCAAAGTTAAGCAAGTAAATGCACGATGCACTTATTCTCACCGAACAGCATTATAGGCTTTTAACTAAGAAACTAATTTTTTAATTCATTTTGATGTACAAAAAACAATTTTTTCCTAGAGAAATATGAATAAAACGTATCTATTTTCCAAAATTAGCAATACACATTTTTGAGGTAAAAAATAAACTTCACAGTACATATCAAGAAAAATATCACATTTTGTAAATAACTACTTAAAAGACTAATCTTCACAAGCTAATTAAACCACACAATAAGACAAAAAAAAGGTTTTGTACAATTTTTTTAGGCACACAAAAACCTGCATAGTAATTGAGTAAACAACTAAAGTTAGTTAAAACTGAAATGACAAGTGGTACAAGTATTGGACGAAAAAATATGCAATATATATGTTAATGACAGTCTGTATCAAAACCAAATTATAACACACAGATTCACACCACTATAATTACATTCCACGTAATGATGCACGCAAGTCTTAACTTGCAAATATAACCAAACAGATAAAAAAATTGTTGTTTATGTACATTAACGAACTGCTTTACTGTTGACAACATTCTGTGTGACAGGGTTTTCACATTTTGTCACTATTCATGTTATTATATTTGGCTCTGTAGTGTAACTTGTTCTAAATTTAGTTCACATCTAGAGTATTATTTAAGAGTTGGCTGTCTGTTTTAATGATTTTTTTGGTTGGTTGCTGGAATCTGGTAGTTCAGACTGCAGCAATATCCAGAGACGTTACACGTAGTGCGTGTATGTGCGGCTGCACTCGGAGCATAGCTACCTGAAGGTTTACAACACCTGGCTTGTCAAGAAGCACGTTTAAGTGGCGTGGCATGATAGTAACATCACACGTAGCCAGCATGTTTTAGTGATGTAGCCATGAAGCCTGAATTTGAAGCTACAAGCAATACAAATGGAAAATATCTTCAAGGTATTGGCCATGTACAGCCAAAGTGAAAGTAGCCTCCAACTTTGACTACATTTCTTTTCCTACTGACAGAACTGAAGTTACTGATCAGTAAGAAACAATTTACCAATTTAAGAAGGCCACCAACCAATCAGTAATCTCAGACATGCAGTAGAAATAAACGGCGTCCACTATGCCACCCGAGTTNTTAAGAAGGCCACCAACCAATCAGTAATCTCAGACATGCAGTAGAAATAAACGGCGTCCACTATGCCACCCGAGTTCGCCATTTCATTAGCAATGAATGTTTTTCAATGATAGGGAGATTGATTTGTAAAAAATATAATATATAAAAAATTGGTGAAAATAATAGCAAACTAACATCCTTCGCAGAAAACAGTTATGTTACAGTTCCTTGGGTACAATTGTTGTTTACCACCATGATTGTTTGTTTGCAATTGCCGAGCCTATCCTACCAGTGGCCACAGCAGGAAGAGCTGCCTCCAACCCAGGCGCCAAAACAACTCTCTTCAGTGACATAGGCGCCGACTCTAGGGGGCCCGAGTGTTTTCCCCCCCTCCCCACCCAATAATTGTCATGGGGGAGCTCTGCCCCCCAAATGTAAGAAATTGTAACGAAGGATGAGCAGAGAATGGGTAACATACAGCTGTTGCTTCAGCAGTTAGCTCTTCAGTATAGTTATGAACGCGACTGAGAAAGCTCATGTTCAAAACTATACAGAACAGCTAACAACTGAAGCAATATGGTACCCATTCTCTGCTCATCCTTTAAACCAACACCTTAAGTCTCTACACTCTGACAAAGCTGCATATCACATTCACTTCATGAGAACTTGCTCAATACCTCAAATTCATATCAAACTAAAATATAGCCTCAAATTCGGGCTTCATGGCTAAATAGTCAATACATGCTAGCTACTTCTTACCATAACACTAATTAACTGCTCATTAAGTTGAGTGCTGTCAGGTAGCTCTCGTATAACTGTGACTCGCCCGTATTATGCCTAACATTTCTAAGGGCAGTGTCACACTGAGCATCCATGGCTGTGCTGCCAAGGTGCGTTGCAGAATATGACTAATGTCGCAGTTGACCACGCTGCCCATGTACGTGAGTTACCGCATTGTGCGATCATAGTTGCGGACACGTCTCCAGACGAAGCATGATCAGTGTTCTTGCTTCACTATGAATGCTACTGATATTGTCGTTAGATTAATTACTGAAGTCAAAAACATCCTGCAGTCGTGCAAAAGAGCATTAAAAAAAAAAATTTATTTTCGTGCTTTTATAGATTATTGTAAAAGTCGTAAACATGAATTCCCACGACCGATCCACCAACAGATGAATCCAGTTCCTCTTCTTTTGCATCTGCGATGCCAAGTACACACAAAAACAAAGGCATGTACCTCCTCCACGTCCATGCTGGTATAACCTAGTTCTGGCAGTGTGCTTGGCTGCAGTAGAATCGCCGTACATTGTGTCCGCACGACCGGCGTACGACCACTGGCCGTACACCCACGGCTGCCGCGTAATGTGACACAGTCCTGCTTTCGGAAATACCACAGTCCAGCAACCAACTTAAAAACTGACTGCCAACTGTTACACATACACACAATACACTAGCATACAAATTAAACCTAGAACAAGTTACAATGTAGAACCAGATATAAAATTATAATGAATGGAAAAATGTGACAATCATGCCACAACTAACACAAATGTTTTAATGCTAGAAATAAAAAATTATTACTATTTATTTTATGATTCTTTGCTCTTTTCAATGGTAAATAAAATGAGAACACTCAAAATATCACACAGGATCTTGAACCAGCTTTTAACCTTTCAAGATAAAATGCATCTTAAACTGTTTATATTTGTTGCACCATGTACTTATGTTCTGCACAGTTTCAAAATAACTGTGGATAATAAGTTTTTTTCTGGGAATTCTTTTAACATCTACAATGTAGAGATTATGGTTTGGCGTGGTGATGCAAGCAAAAATGTGAAACACAATTAACCTCTGAAAATAAATTTAAGCAAAAAAAAGGTCTGAAAATATACAAACATTTCTGCCATATGAAAAAAACCTACCACATCAGATTAGCGATGACATTCTATACACACCAAATAAACTATAATATTATGTAAGAAATAATATTGGTACAAACTATCCAAAGAAATACCACAGTATGACATCTATTCCTGTTGTACTTTCGAAACAAAATCCAACTCCATGTTACATGTTCTTTACAACGATGTGATCTTATATTTACGTGGCTAAATATTAAAACCTAAATATTTTGTTGGAAAACCAATCACGGTGCTGGCCCACATTACAACGTAGTGCAACCAAACACTGATTGGCAAATGGCTTATTATAGGAGGAGCCTTTATTTTGAAACATCGAGGCATTTGGCTGCAGAAGGATGTAATTGTATTGTACAACACAAATGTTAACGGGGAAACCCTAGCAAACTACTTTTAACACCTCAAGGTCACATAGGGCCATAAGGAAGCGTTGTGATGGCGGTGGCAAATAACATAACCGAGCTTCGCATTTGTTGTTTCTCCTCAGAATTTCAAGTGGTGACTATAAGGTTTTAATAGCGCAATCTGTTCAGAAAATATAAAGCATTGTCAGTATAGTTTAAAACACTGTTTCTCAGAAGAACAAATATTGTAAACAGCGGGCTACTTACAGCGATTTTTGCTGACTGTGACACTTTTCAACTACCCCATTTGTTTCAATAACCAAATTTATGAATGGGCAACAAAATATTGACTTTCGTTTTTGTCCTCAAAAACAATTTACACTAAAATATTACATGGTTTTTTTAAAATTATAATAGACACGACTGCTTTCAATGAGACCCATATGACAACTAGGGACGACCCTAAATACTGGAATGAGCTGGAAATCACTCTGGGAAAAAAAACTCACAAATATTCACTGCCGCACAGCAGCAAATTTCCCAGTTTTAAAAACCAATACTACGACTGAGTCTCACTCAAAAGAGGTACTTTGGCAAAACAAGTCACACATGAAAAAGGGACCAAGAAAATTGTAGTTTTTTAAAATGAAAATTAAAAGTACCACAGCATGGCAAAACCAAGCAGTATTTGTTTTTGTATCTCTACACTGATAAATGGTTCTGAATTTTAAGCCAATCCCAGGTTGATAAAACATCAGACTGCAGGTCTATATCTACACATGTGGACACTTTCACTCAGTCGCTAGTATACAACTGGACAAGTCCAATGGCCACCACAGAGCTTTTATAAGGCGAGAGGGATTAGATTTGGGCGGCTCTTAAGAGGGATCTGTCCCCGCCATCTTGAATTTATGGAATTTTCGCTTTCACTTACAACACGGATTTTATATTTTATTTTGGGCATCAACAAGGCATTGGGCATTGTTTTACACATGTCCTAAAACACGTATTGCTTGATTACTGTTGCCAGGATCATTTCTCTAACCGCTCACAAGTAAAAGTTACTTATTTCTTGCCGGCAGTCACTAGTCTAAATTTAAAAACTAAGATGAGTTGTAATATAGGTTGAGTATAAAAGAATACCCCAACTTTGAAGGTCTACAATATCAAAACCAAACAACCTACAACCTTGGTTGACCAATCAAATGAACCGTGGAACCGTGAAGTTTGTTTACCATATCTTCATAGATGTTTAATGTGACCACCACGAGCGGCCTGAACGACATCTACGCGATAATCAAACTCGTTCCACAATTTGTCAGCATGTCCGGTGTCACGGTTTGGATGGCGTCCGTAATTCTCGTTTTGAGGTCATCAATGTTAGCCGGCAATGGTGGACGAAACACTTGATCCTTTATGTACCCCCATAGAAACAAATCGCACGGGGTAAGATCCAGGCATCTTGGGGGCCAGTGATGAAGAGCCTGGTCACCAGTTGCTCCTCGACCAATCCAACGTTGCGACGTCTCGTTCAGGTATCCGTGAACAGCTAGGTGCCAATGGGGTAGCGCACCATCCTGCTGGCAAATGAAATCCCCCGCCGCCTCTTCTAACTGAGGAAACAACCACTCTGTAAGCATGTCCAAATAAGGGATTCCAGTAACAGTTGGCTAGTGAAAAAAGAAAGGGCCGAAAACAGTGTCTTTGGATACAGCGCAAAACACGTTCACTTTGGGGGAAGCGTGTTCGTGTTCGGTGGTTTCATGTGGAGGCTCCTGACCCCATATCTGCACGTTGTGCCGGTTCACCTTACAATTTGTACCGAACGTTGCTTCATCGCTAAAAACCAGCTTAGACATAAAGGCATCGTCTACCTCATTCTGGGCAAGAACGACCGCGCAGAAATCGCATCTCAGTTCTTTATCCCTTTCGGTAAGAGGCTGTACAAGCTGTAACCTGTATGGTTTGTACAGCAATCGCTTTCGCAACACTGTCCATACCGTCAATAGAGGGATTTGCATTTCCCAGCTAGCTTGTCTAGTTGATTTTCTCAGACAGCGAACGAATGCTTGTTGAATCCGTTGCACATTCTCTTCGGACACACGCGGCCGCCCGGAACTTTTGCCTTTGCAAAGGCACCCTGTGTCACGGAACTGACGAAACCAAAGTACGATACTCCACCTATCGGGAGGACGACATCCATATTTGCAACAGAATTCACGTTGAACAGTCGTAACCAATTCACATTTTGAAACTGAATAAAACAGAATGCGTTCTGTTGTTCCGTCGCCATTGTGATGGAAGAAAGGAAGTAACGCTTCTGATTGAGTTTACATCTTTCGGGCGATGAAACGTTCCTCTCTTCTGGTGGTCATTCTGATCACCCATAGTCTTCCCAAAACTTTCTGTCCACTCACTATGTTCCCACTGCTCCCAACACTGTCACATAGTTCAGTTTCAATGGCCCACATAGCAGGCTATTTGACAAAACCACCACCCTTCCTCCCATATGTCATCTGTCAAACTCTAGTGTGTTTGAATGCATTGCCAAGACATGTTAGCTACTCACTGACTTTCATTCCATATGCGTGCTGATAGCACCCCCTGGTGGCAGTTCTATGTGGTCAATAACAGCCTAACTTAAATCAACTGCAATATTACTCGTGATGGTGCTGTATACCAACTTCTGGCATTTGTGGATAATTTGTTCTGTCTGCAGCAATGTTCATGGCAATAAGTGTGTATCTATGTAAACAGATACAAATTTGTTTGCACATTTTTATAGGAATGAAACATAACTGTTATAACAAACTATGGAGTGTGTACATGAGAATGTAAAGAACAGCTACTGTCAGAAAACATTAGATCACACCACAAAAAAAAGCGTCAAATAGTACAGGTTGTTGAGAAAGGCGGTATATAATAAGTGCAAGGAATTTCAAGAGGCACAGGATATGCAATGATTAATTTAGTAACATTTTAGGAAATGGGCTAAAGCAACTGCGTATATCCATGGGCATACCCAATTTTCAAGATTTAAGTATTTTTGCACTACTTCAAATGAAGATATACACTAATCTGATAAAAAGTATCCTAATACCCAAGCAAAACTGTCCTACAAGTGCCCCTCAGATATACTGTCCAGTAGCGGCTATTGATTCAGGCCCACCATTGGTCTTTATTACAGATATAACCTTGCAGGGAAAACTGCCAACCAGGTGTCAAAACGTCACCAGGAGAATGGCCAACCATTGTATCTGCAGCACTGTAGCAAGTGTGGTAAGTGATGTGGGTCGTTGGGGTCTCGCGAGCAGTCGCAGTTCCAGTTCGTCCGAGAGGTGGATTGAGGTCAGGGCTCTGGGCTGGCCAATCCATTTCTGAACCCCTATTGTTCACAAATTACTCATGAACAGACCATACTTTATGGCAAGGAGCAATGTCATACTGAAACACGGTTATCAGCTCCAAACTGGTCTTCTACCGTAGGCAACATGCAGTCGGTCAAAATGTCCTTATAGACTTTCACCTTTTAATGTGCCCCATAGCATTATGAGAGGATCAAGTTCCTTCCATGAAAACACCTCCACACTGTCACCCCAACTCTACCAAATTTTACCCCGTCCACTGTACAGCCCGACATGTAGCATTCACCACACCCAACCCACTGTTTGAACTGCCACATGGTATATGATTCATCACTCCAAATCACACATCTCCATCCATCCACATTTTCAGTGGCGGCACTCTTTACACCAGCGAGCATGGCACTGTACGTTCACAGGAGAAGTGTGCCGTTTATGGGCAGATGTGTGAGCTCTGAACCCCAGTCCTCATAACTCCTGGCACACGGCCATGGTGCTAGTTGCACAATTAGTGGCACTGCAGAATTCATGTGAGAAGGTAACGCATGCAACGTTCCTGTACCACCTTCTACAATGCTAGACAATTCCTAAAGGTCTACAAACGTGGCCTACCTGGCCGTGGCTTTGTTGTGGTTGTGACTTCCCGTTTCCACTTCACAACCAAATCCCAGACTGTCCCCTCGGGCAACTTGAGAAGGCTGGAAATGGCACCGTTGGATTGCTTACTGATGTGGCAACCAGTAATTACACAATGTTTGAAGTCACTGAGCTCCTTTGCTCCACCTACTCTGCCAGTATTGCGTAGCACTGACAAACACTGAGCCCGCTGCCTCCTTTTATAGTAGCCGTGGTGAAACTGACACAAGCTTACCTGTCAAAGAAAGCACTTGGCAATACAGACCTACATTTGCACACAAAAAAGCCACAAAATATTGTCAGCTTTTTGATGTCTGTTTCACTAGGCAACACAAACTGATGGCACAATGCAGAATACGTACATACATAGATGAGCAAACTGGCATATTATTTACACTCAATTATGCTTTGTTATTATAAGATGACTTCTGAAGATACAGTACATAACAGATCAAATTGCTTCCATTTCCTAATGTGTTAGAAATTCCCTCAGCCTTCACTATCTGCACCTGATATTAGATTTCACTATGCCTGTAGCACCATCTTGTAATATGTGACACTGCGAGGAAAGCAGTGCTAATATAAAATTTTCACCATCTAATGTTGAATTTGCATCTCTCACCCATAAAATATGGCTTGTATATTATTCCTCATGACGTCATTTCAAAATTTCTACAATATAAAGATTTTATAATCCAATGGTCCCTCAACTGCCTACACTCTGAACACCTATAACCTATAGCGGAGCCAATGAGTAAGCCAATCCGAACCAAGTTTCTCCGATACTGACCGTCCGTGATTCGCGGGCAGCCAGATAAGACGCGTAACAATTCAAATGATTCAATCACGAAAGTGGTTCTGAACTAAATTGTTGTGAAACACAACTTGTCCTGAAAACTTTTCACGAAAAACAGGCGCCTCTACCTATAGTACCTGCATATATGGGTAATGATTCCTGGTGTTGGTAACATGTAATTTTCTTTTAATATAGTACTGTATTTTGGAAAAACAGATTAAGTGAAATGCATTGCTTCAGTCCCTACGGATACTTGGATAGGTGGGATTCTGCTGATAATTGGCCTCCGTTAATATGTGATTGCATGGACTAAATTTGTGCAAAGTTTGAAGTGCAGAAAAAGACTGCTTGTTTTCCATTGTGATCCCATGGCTTTGGTTCCATTACCCTAATCCTAAAATTTTTAAATAATTTTTAATTGGGAAGTTTGTAAGATTCCCTTTTTAGGTAGTTCACTGCATTACTTAGAGGCATTTACAAAAAGTAATTGGGTAAACTGGGTTAACTTGAACACATGATCAGGTTTACTAAATCACAAGAGAGCAAGCTGATTATTGCAAACATTTTACGAGTGACCCAAACTTTTAAGATGGCAGAAGCTCGGAATGCAAACCTGGCACATTCAGTGCATTTGTTTAAATGCTGTGATAAATGGTCTTAATAATACAGAAGAGTATCAATTGTTTTTATATGTTTCAACAAGTAAATAATACCATATTATACATAGACACCATGCAATAACATTACCCTTATACTATTTAGTGGCAGATTAGTAAAAAAAAGCAATTACCAAGAGCTGCATAACCGGTCAAGTAAAATTTTATATGTCTTCAGTATTTGTAAATTTCAAAATTCATTACCTGAGACATATAAACTTAAAAAAAAAAAAAAAACATGTTTACTTATTTTCCATGAGAATTTTTAAAACAGTTTACTGCAATTACAAAAATTACTAGTTTCAATTACTACATCCTCAGATTTTCCAGTACGACGCCACTGAAAATGGGCTTCCCGCTCAGTTAAACTTACGCACATTTTTGGCAACAAGGGGACGTTAAGCACATGCTTATCTGGCATACATTTTATTTGAAAAACGTCTGTCTATTAAAATACATATATCAATATTTCATTTAGAAAACATGTAGGTTTCATGCTGGAGACGATTAAACTCAAACTTTATGCAAAAATTTCTGAACATTATTTTTTAACTTTTTTTTAAGATTAAAAATTGGCAAGTTTAGATTTTTGTCACAGTATCCTCGGGAACCATGGTCGGTTGCAAAATCAGGGGGTCTATCATTTTTTTTATGCACCATAATAACTATACACCTGTTTTCGGTGAAAATGTTTGTTATTTCGTCAGATTTGATGAGGTAACTTCAATATACTCTTCACTACTTTTTCTAAAATTTCAGTAATATTTTAAACGTAAGACAATATTTTAAATAATAAAGTACATCTAAACTTAATTTTCCTTCAGCAAAATATTAAATGTATGTGCTTGATTTCATGTAAATGTGTTAATTTTAATGGTTAAAATCTGCCAATTCAATGAAAAATTAGACATTACTGATATATCTAAAGAGCCTACTTTCCTCTGCATGGGTGAAAATAGTTTTTAATGAAGTTCCCATACACGTGCCTTACCTGGGACTAGAACCAAGAAAATCTCGTACCGTAAGCTAGTAGGCAACCGTGTTGTGGATTCGGAGCATCAACTTCAGATGTAATGTCTAATGTTTTTGTAGATGGGATTTACTAACTTGAAATATTTACAGGGCCATCATTTTTAAAATAGGTGTCTGAGCCCCTTATATCATTAAAGTTTGCATGGATTACCATAGCATTACTTGTGTGAAGAATTTGGTGGAAATTGTTTATTTGTTCTAGAGATATATCGCTTAAAAACTATCATCCCATTTGGCACTATCATTCCAAAAGGCCCAAAAGAAAACGGGCTCTGTATACAATGCTTTTAATAGAAACTGTCAAAATACACAGTTTTGTTGAATTTGGTTAAATTGTTAACAAATATAACACACTTATCAAACTTAATTTGTGGCCACTATTTTGAAACTTAGTGTGACGTACTGTAATCATGTAAGTTTACTTAGTCTTCTGTAGGCCTATTGGTATGTAAAATTAGGTGGAAATTAGTTGGATGGTTCTGGAAATATGGCATAAATGTTTTGTTTCCTCACCTGGCATTATCTTACAAAAAGACCTGCAAAAGAGGATCTCTATAGGCATAATTGATGCTCCTTATAAACACTGTTAGCATTAAAATTTGGTTGACTTCTTTAATAGAAATAACATGATTATCTAAATTACTAATATTAACACCATTAAAAGAAGGCCTGCCCCACCTAAAATACATAAATTTACATGGCCTACTGTAGCAATACTCGAGTGTAAAATTTGTTGTGAACAGATTTAATTTGTCACAAGATATGACTTAAAAACTCAATTTTTTTCCATGTAGTGATATTCGTAAATGGTGAACAAAACGGTTACGTATTAGCACATTTGATGAATGTCATAGATAGTGCCAGCATATTACGTTTAGTTGAAACAGTTTGGAACGTATGGCATACTAACCAAAAATATGTGACTACTCCAAAGTCATATAAATTTATATGGGCTACAAAAGTATAACTTGATGCATGTACGTAGTGCGAATTACCTAATTGTTTCCCCGAGATATGACACAAAAGCTTAATTTTGCATCTGATGCTATCTTCCACAATGGAAGCGAAAAGAGTTTTGTATAAGCCCATTTTATGCTTGCATGGATACTGCCAGTTAAGTTTAAATTGGTTAAATGNTATACACAGTTAAGTTTAAATTGGTTAAATGGTTTCATAGAAATAACATACTATGCTAAAAAAGGTTATATGGCTGCCATTTTGAAAATACATGCCTGACCCGCTTAAAAAATATAAATTGCTATGGCCTACCGTAGTACTACATTTTTGCCAAATTTGGTAGGAATTGGTTTCATGCGGCGCTATCTTCCATTTTGAAAGTAAGTGTTTGGTCTACTTAGAATTGTTTAATTTTGCTTACCATAGTGTTACTTGTTTGCCAAATTTGGTTGGCATAAGCTCATCATTCCCAAGATATACCTTTATTTCATCATATGGTGCTATCTTACAAAATGGCACACAAAAGTGGGCATTTATTATGTTTGTAATATATACATTCAGCCTACAAAGTTTCATTGAAATTGGCTGAATAGTATGGTAGATATAGCAAATAAAACTTATTTACATGGCCATAATTCTGAAAATACGTAATTGCCTTTATCCATTTAAATTGCATATGTTTACACAACTTACAACAGTTTTACTTATGCACCAAATTTAGTGAAAATTGATTGGGTAGTTTTCAAAATATAAAGTAAATGCTTCATTTTTTTTTAATGTGGTGGTACCTTTCAAAATGGCGGACCAACAACAATATACACTTCTAAATTTATTGCTTACGTGATGCTCTGTCAACATGCAAAATTTGGTTAAAACAGGTTACACAGTTCTCGAGATATGACATAGGAACCCTAAATATTACATGAAAGCCATTTTAAAAATAAGCAACCAGTGTCATTAAAAACTATAAAAGTCGGATGTCCTTAAGATGTGTGCAGAATTCAGTGACATATGTGAATCAGGCGT
>NQII01000985.1:530743-546950 GCA_002778355.1 Clitarchus hookeri | reverse complement strand
GCGGCGACCAAAATTCGATTCCTTTGCATTCTTTGCGAAGGGAATAACGTAACGGAAATATTCAAATGCCTTTCTATATTTAGCACGTTTATTTGATAAACTGCAGAAATAACAACGCTAATACTAAAATTACATCTTAACCTAGAATTATCTTGTAAGTAGAAAGAATGTGTTACGTTAGTTTTATAACCACAATTCAGCGTCTCCAATATGGCGTGGTTATACTTCTGAAAAAAACGTGCCCAAACGAACAAGATGGAGTGTACGAGTCCGCTGGACAACAACTGAAATTTATTTAATTTCAATTAATAACGGTGAAATCTTTACCCATGAGTGCTACGTAAAAATGTAAATATATAGTTTAGCAATATTAACTTTACAATTACGGCATTAAATTTATACATATTAATATTTAACCTACGAACTATTTCTTTTCAGCTATAACCAACATGTCCCTTCAAAATCCGTTGTTAATTCTTACGGACTTTTAACAAATTATTAAAATTTATTGAAAAAATATACTTAAAACTTAAAACAACCAATTTATATAGTGCTTCAGTGCTAAAAGCAAGACAAAACCTTTTTCCATATACCATTTTTTTATAACCAATTGAACATGTAACTCCTAGGGTGATTTTTCAAAGGTTCTTTTCAAAAGTATCGAAGATACCGTGAATGGATTATAGGGATAGTAGCGTCAACATATTCCTACACCCTAACACTGAGGGCTAGTATTAAACTTTTGTCTGAAACATTTTCTTCTACCACTGAAATATGCAGCGTTATAGCCTTCCTTATGTGCATCATCCTGTGTGTGCATCTCTCTCTCTCTCTCTCTCTCTCTCACACACACACACGCACATATAAAAATGAATTATTTTTGTGTGAAATATGAAAATATGTGACAGATATATTGTAACAAAACTACAATAATGCACATACATTATCGCCCGAAGGAAAAAATACACTGTGGTCGTCAGAAAATATAGCCAAGTTCTTGGAAACTATTTCCTTGATGTTACAGTTTTATTTTCAGTGATCATCATTGTTTGCGACTTATGCAAAGCAAAGTTTAAATGGCGTATTTTCACGGTCGAATTGGTAGCAAATTCTGCAAATGCAGAGGTTCTGTGCGTGTGGTTGTAGTGCTACTTTCTAACATACTGGAAACTGTTTGCACGTGTTTGCAATTTCTTGCTACCACAGCCCTGAAGTTGTGTTATATGATAGTAGTAGATGAAACACTGTAATTGCAAATGTTTTGTTGTAAATGCTTGCAACCAGCGTGTGACCAATTTAACTAGTACGGTGCTCTACTGCTAGTGCTGTTGGTTCACATTCCACCGTAGCTACGACACGACGCCCTCTTGGTATTGTTCATGTCCACTGTGTAACTGTCTAATGCCCTCATCAATTTTGGAATGCAAATAACAAGAAGAAATGTGTCCTATTTCCGTAAATACTACAGTGAAAATAAACGTGCGTGTGTGGGTTTTTCTTAACAATTCTGATTTTTATCACGTTTCTAAATGAATTATTCAATAAGATACAAATGTAAACAACCTCACCAGAATCTAATGATAATTGATTTGCAGCAGTTGCCTCAAAATGCAAAAAAATCATAAAAGCAACCAGTTATCATCAATAACGGTTCAGCTCTAATAACTAAGGAAGGAAAAATCAAACAAACGACTTCAATTGAGTAGGTATAAAAANCTGAAAAGTAAATTATTCACAATTTTCACATGAGATGTTTGAGGTTTGAATATGAATAATTCGTAAATTACTATTCCCAAATATTCAAAATCAGTACAACGCACGTCCAATGTGCTGCTATGAAAATAACACTCTTGAGGCCTGTTGAGTTTTATCAAGATGTCACGTATATTATAAAACACCATTTCAGAGCATGCCAGCAAACCTAAAAACAACTTTTTAAAACCACTTTATCTCAAAATATATATATCAGATCATACATAAATGTTTAAGGGCCCTGCATTGAACCTTTGCAAAGACTTTTCATCAGTAAAATGATGACAGGGTCACCACTTAAGTTCCACAGGTACACACAGCATGAGACAGCACAAAAACATTTATGATAAATAAAATGAGCTGATTTTGTCATTTTATTTCGTCAAATAAATTTTATAGCAAAAAATGCATGTTATTTTTAGAAAACACGAATCCATTGTTTTTTTTGTAACAATTGCTATCAAAAACAAATGTAATTTGTCATTCATTAGTTTTAATCAGTCAGTACATATTTCAATGAAAATATAAAAAAATATTTAACAATAAGGATGAATAGACAACCTGAAGAGATCACACTTGGTCATGTAACTAACACTGTCAGTCGCAATCAATTTTGTATGCTCAATCTTGTAATTTTATCAAGACACTCAAAACTGCTTAAGAACACTCACCAGCATTTGAGTTTTCCAAGAATTTTACACCACCCACATACAGCTTCTGCTAATTTTGTAGATAACATTTTTAATAACACAAAAATATACTGCCTCTTTTTATCAGTTGTTACATCCCACATAATCGCCACATCTTGAGCTTCAACAGCATTTTGATTTCTGTTTGTACGTTTAGTGTATTTTGAGTACGCGACTCCTTTGTGTAATATTGTACAAGGCAGTTGCTCTCCACCTGCAATGTATACTAGCATGTGTTTGTTAACAAATTAGGGAAACAAAAATAATAAAACTGAGGTAAAATTTAAAAAAAAAACCATTACTAAAATTTTTGGTTTGAATCATCCATATGAAAAATGATAAAAGTTACGTTAGCCATGATTCTGCCAGTGAACGAGCGCTGAAGCGATTTGCAACCATACATCAAATTGTACTTCAGCGATGATGTTTAGACCTTGCTATCAATCAATTTATGAATTGTTCTCATTCAGGGGTAAAGCACTGTTTAGATTTGTGGAATCAACACGATGCAAATAGCTTTCATTGTTATCAGCGCATATGTGAAGTAAACGAGAGAAGATAGAGATGCGCCAATTCGAATCAGTTTCTGCCGAATTTGCCGACGTTGACCGAATCGGCACTTCTGCCAATGTGCGAACTGCAGATAATTTTCTGCTCATTTGTCAAACATAAAATGTTGAAAGCAGTTCAGAGTTATTCTTCCGTATACATAATTTATAAGTTTTACCTTTGTGAACATTAAAATTATCCCTGTAATGTAGCAGAGTGCTCTTACCACCTGTGTACTGGCATCTAGAAAAGGAAAGTATCAGTGGAAAAGATGCTCAACCTACACTGTTTTATCTAACAAAGTTTGCAGTTTTTGTCACTTGTTCCACCCTGCTGTGAGATAACATTCTAAAGGTTGTTCACTGTAAAGTGAGCACTTTTAAAAGCCCCACTAAATCACTAAATTTCTACTTTCACCTCGTTAGTTGCGAATCTTTCCGGGGCACCTATCAAAATAAACACTGCCATGTGACTTTTACCAGGTGTTTACATCAGCTGACTCACATGTCAACTGTATTCTCATTAAATAAACAACAAACAGTAATAAACCAGCATTATAAACATGTGCATGGTAATTTCAGGAAATAATAGGCATATTGATTTGTGAATACTGATTGAGGTTCAGAATAATTTTTTGTTTGGGGGTAAATTAATGCCTTTAACTATATTCAACACTTCTGAGGACATAAGAAAATATTTTTGATTAAGGTCGTCAGCAGAATAGCAGAAAATTTTAACATTCTTTTACCCGTTAAAGAAAGGCACCCTTTTAGAAATATGGTGCACTTACTTCTTCTTACAGAAGACAAATTGCCTTAAACAATTGTTAAATGACCTAAGAATTAAATTTAACAACATTTACGAGTAGAAGTGTATTGCACAAATACCTCACATATCAATATTTTAATACAAAAATACACAAAAGAAAATGGCGACCATTGCTATTACATTACAAGTAACGAAAACAACTGTCATGAAACTCAATGAATGAACAGAATTTATCCACATTTTTACAGCATACTTCCACAGTAATGTGTGTCACTCGATGCAAGTTTCGTGAAAATTCATCAAGCCATGCTGTTTCTAAAGCACATAACACTACTGTTTCTAAAGGCTTACAAAAAAAAAATCACTTTTTACTTATAAAATTGATGTGTGACCCTTATTGACATAATAATTAATTACAACTCAGTTTCATCTTAACGTGATGTCATGTCACCCCGATCGGGATTTGAACCCAGGATGACTTGCTTCCAGAGCCAACCAGCAAAGGGGCACCCAAGGACATAGCAGCCGAGGCCGTCTATGCCACTATATCAAACGTCACGTGTCTGGTTATTACCCCCACGCGCGACAGAAGCCAGCCACGAAGCCCAGCGCTGCCCGTAAGCTCGCTGGAGCGACACAACCTGTACACAAGAAAAACCGCACTTCCAGCTTCCCCCGAGAGAATGCAGCCTGCACTGCTAAGGGAAGATCTCTAGCCCGAAGATACCCGACCAGCCCAAGGAAGCCGAAGGAACCGCAGCCGGCCGTCTACATACGCCAGCGCGCAGCCCCAAAATGTCAGTTGTATAATCAGCAGCTCACTCCACCACGCGTGCTGGAGCTCTCTGCCAACTACTTTTCTCACGAGAGATCAACAGCATTCTAGAAGTCTTTGACCCTCTTACACTCACTACCACTTTGGTAGTGAACCCCCGAGTCCCTTCTAGACAACAGCATAGATTAGTTAGTGTCAGTTGTTATAATTGCTACCTAGCCTTTTCTGCTCTTGTTAAGTTTTGCCACAGGTCCCATTCACCTAGTTTACAGTAGCTTACTTTCGCAGGTTTCAGTACAACTGATAGCTAGGAGATAGTACGGGCACCCGTGTCTATTCCTCTGGGGAGTAAATACACTGAAGAGCCAAAAAAACTGGTACACCTGCCTAATATCGTGTACGGCCCCCCCCCGAGCACGCAGAAGTGCCGCAAGACGACGTGGCATGGACTCAACTAATGTCTGAAGGTATGCAGGAGGCAATTTACACCATAAATTCTGCAGGTCAGTCCACAAATCCAATCTGTGCCAATTTGAGAAAGGGTTACACATCTGTCACGTTTAATGATTCTCGTCAATCGTTGTTTGTCCCGTTCTTTCACAATCTTTTTCCGGCCGCAGCAATGTCGAAGATGTGATGTTTTACCGGATTCCCGATATTCACGGTACACTCGTGAAATGGTTATACGCGAACATCCAAATGTTATTGCTATCTCGGAGATGCTATGTCCCATCTCTCGTGCGCTGACTATAACACCACGTTCAAACTCACTTAAATCTTGATAACCTGCCATTTTAGCAGCAGTAACCGATCCAGCAACTTTGCCAGATGCTCTCTGTCTTATATAGGCGCTGCTGACCGCATCGCGTTACTCTGATTGGTTCCATACCTCTGTAATTTGCATATGCACGCCTATACCAGTTTTTTGGCTCTTCAGTGTACGTATTCTTACGTAACCCAGTGTGCTCATTCTAGGGTGATTGTGACTTCCTTCAACGTAGACATCAGACCTGCCAAGGAAGAGCAGGGGACAGCATCTTGAAACCACTTTATCGAAACTAGTGCAGGACTGCAGGCTACTCTTAATCGGGCTTACGCAAGTCATCAAACCTAACCCAGTAGTCGGCCACCCATACTGTGGACCAGGTACGCAAAGGTACCAGGTACACAAAGGTACCTGGTGCGCACGTACGGTAGAGCCCTGACCACTAGGAATACACGCAATGAAGCGGCTAGGCATCCAGATCAGCTAACCCACTCCATCCACCGCATTGTACTTCGCCGGTTGGAGTGACAGGACTGGTCCGGGTGGCCTAACCTCTTTTAGTTACACTTTAACCAGGGAACTCGTCGCCTGCTCCTACTTCATGTGGTAGACTCTAGTACCTTTCCTGTATGCCCTTTACGCACAGAAGCAGTGCCAGGAAGAGAGTTAAGAAGGCAGCTACTGCCTCTCACCAAAGTCAGTTGCGTTGCAACCCATTGCCGTCTGCCCACGGCAGTCCCCGCCCCACGCGACAGAGCTCAAGCCACCCGAAGACTCGGGAGGTCTCACCTCCCAGTCTCCCCTAGCACCTCATTTCAGCCACCTCCAGGAGTTTGCTGACGAACAGCACCTGATTGTAGTCCGTCTACGACCGGGCCTACCAGTACCCCTGGGCCGTGCCAGCCCGCACTTCCAGGCGCCGTAACCAACCTACCAAATGCCATCGCCACCCGCACCAGCAATCAGCTGCCCTAGGACAGGCCCCTCGTTCCAGCCAGCAGTCACCGAGCCAGGTTCTACCCCGTGTGAGACCCCAAGCAAGGTAAAGCGACACACCAATGCCTCTGACCGGCACTATAGAACCCTTGTCCGGCAGTGACGTCATTGTCATTTCTAATAGATATCATGCGTCAAAAAGTCAAAATTTAAATGCCTTCATTGATATGAACGTAACTTCACAAAAATACTAAAAACACAATACCTAGCCAATGACACGGCTCTCAAGACCTAGCTGTTAAAAGCTGCCTGAATCTCTTTCCTCTCTTCCCTAGCCGATGAAAACGTATTTCATGAAACTGCATCCACACATTTAATGCAGAATGTAATTTTGCCCCAAATTACTTATCTTGAAGCAAGTAGTGGAAATTAGTACTTACTGTTCGTTTGTTATATCGGCTCATACAAATTAAACTGTTTAGACAGAAATTATACTGTTTTAACATATTCCTAACACTAAAGAAATTATTCATGTGCAGTATAAAACATAACTACGCGGAAATACAGCAGAAAGCAAAAAAAACACGGCCACTTCACTCAGAACATGTATAAAAATGTTTTATTTATTACGTTAACAAATACTTTATTTTGGAGATTACAAATATTAAAAATCACATTGGTCGTAAACCGCTGTTTTGTTGACACACGAGTGCAGAAAAAGAAAAGAAAAACAATTTAGCCAACTTGAATGTTGCATCAGGCAAGTAATGATATGAAAGAGTAAAGAAACATATATATGTTATAATCATGCCAAATTTTATTCCTATTTGCGTATAACTAAAATAAACTGAATTGCAGATAACAAGAATTTTTAACTTTATGACTAGTAAGACGTTACAACACGGAACTACTTCTCGTAGTATGCTGTCACCTTAACTGTGAGTACTGCGGTATGTTCACGTTCAAATATATGCAGTTCCGGACAGTGATTTTTTTCTTCATAAATTGATTTCACGAGTGCTCATTTTATTGTGAACCACCTATACCAGCTTGACGCTGACGAAGGTCAGTGTCTCAGGTAGAGGGAAGGGTAGAGGGGCAGGAGCAAAGGCTGTTTCCACAGCCCCCCTCCCCCCTTCTTGCCCTTCAACAAAAGATGAAGACATGGGGGTAAGAATAGGACGAGGGGCCATAAGATAACACAAACGTAATAAGAAGTTTCAGCCTCAAAAAATAATCCCTGTAACCTTTGCCTTTCTTTTCTTAACACAGTGAGTATTTTATCAACCACAGAATATGCTACAGTTTTATGTTTTGCGACATATTGCACCCACTCACACAGCAAACCAGATGACATCTGGAAGGAGATCACGTCTGCATGCATTGTTTGTCAGCACGTATCAGTTTTTTTTATTTTGATCCCTTGAAAAACTATTCCTACATGTTATAATATATTTCAGTTTTGACTTAAGTTTATATTCAAATTTTTTTGACAATGTATTTCAGTCATAAAATGCTTCCCCAAAGGATATTAAGATTATAAAGTACTCTATGTACATAAATTTCATACATCAGTTTTGTATATTATTTCAAAACAAGTGTACATGTGAAGTTTCCCCTCTATAGAGAACATAGAACGCGTTCTCTTCAGATTCATTATAATAAGGTTCTAATGTATTTATCAGTTCTTTAATAACATTTTTAAGTTAAACAATAATTCTGTGACGGGCGTCGTTCAACCCAAGGTAAACAACCATACACATGCTCACTGTTTTCTGTGTTCACAAATAAGTATTTTATAAACATAGACCTACATATTTTTTATTTTTGTCTTCACTAGAACTTGCATGGTTTGTTGCATTAATGTAGTTACCTTTTGGATGCTGTAAACTGAAATAAGTTAAAAATTGCTTTTAAATGTGCTGCATTTCACCAATATCATCGTTTATAAGTATAACAGCAAACCACATTCAACTCAAATATAAGCAAAAAACATTTTCACACATCAGGAGCACATCGATGAATCTGCATTACAGAATCGACACATTGGTGAATCAGCACATCTGCATTATTTTCTGAATCTGTACAGTTCTTAGAGAGAATCTGTTTAACACATGGAAAATTCTAAAATTAACTGTTCATAAGAGTTTTCGAGCTCATCATTATGGCTTTGGAAACAGTTTAGAAAGCAATTTTTGTTGCTGTTTTGTGAAAACAGGATTTATTACAGAATTCTGCAGTTCGCAAAAATTTCTTGGCCCTAACAAGAACAATGCATGGTGGTTCGGAGCTCTGCGTGCGGCGGCAATGACGTACTTGATGCACGTAGCAGTATCATCCTTATCACTCCTGAGCTTCTCTGCCTTAAAAGCGGAACACGCTCTCCAGGTATGTTAGACCCAAGTGCCAAGATTAAATAATACTGCCACATTACATGATCAAATAATTTATAGAGATATTACTTTTTCCTAACGACCAAAGAAAAATGTGGGGGTTGTCATACTACCAAGGTTGTCCTATATTCGGATATATGTGGTATGATAATGACCAGCACAAAATAACTTCACAAATAGTATAATTTAATGAAGACACTTGTAAAAATAAAGCAATTTAATATCACATAAATAACAAAATAACAAATATAGGTTAATATCAAAATCCCAGCAGCTTTATCTTGAAATCCTGTGATTTGTATTCTTCCCAAATTTTATTTTACAAAGTCGTGTTCAAATAATTACAAGCAATAATTTCAAACAGTACTACCAATGCAGACTCTCTCTTAACGACCCCATCATATCTCAAGAAGGCATTAAAAGCCACTTTTACACTAACACTCTTCTCAATGTCATGACAGTTTGCACACCATGCATTTTGCAATACCACACCAAGTAATGTACACAAATATGGACCTTCCCAAATTGTACTGATTCTTTATATTTACTGTAGGGAGTAACACATTACCATTTTTTGGCAGCAGATAAAATAATTCCCACTTTTTTTTTACAATACGTATTTTTAAACCAAACAAATTGATCACTGTACTGGAGGCTATCGTACACTAAAAATAACAAACCGCAAGAATAATTCTATGGTAATTTACAATAAACTCTGGATAGACAATTACTCAAAAAAACTACATACCAACTGCAAACTACCACACTTGCAAACTTAGCAACTGCACACAATAATGTACCAGTAGTCAAGGGAACAAAATTCTTAACTCACTGTCGTCCGACTCAAAAAAATGCGTAAAGAATGTACATTCGTACTGCAATTACATCACAACAGGGGACTGCACACATCATCATCATCGAAACACTCATCATCATCATTGAAACACAGTAGCGAGAATTAAAAATTACACACGTAATGATAATTACTGATAATAATTACACTCAGTCAATTAAACAAATCACGAAACTAAAGGGATTGCACATAAACTCTGAATAATATCAACATTTTGAAATAAACATATTGAAGGAAAGTACCTGTAATTGAGAAAAGGAACTGGTAACAAGTATAGATAAGCCCTTTCATTACTCAAACAATTACCTCCTGAACAGCAGCATATGCTGCTGCGTCAGTAAATCTTTTACCACTATGCATTATGATGTCACTTCATCTCCCACAAAAATTATCATGTGTGTATAGTGAGCTTGCCTCTCGATATCCATATCCAGTGGCAAATATCCATGCATGGACAGACTTCTTCACAACACCTACACTTGAAATGTTTAACAATTTTTGATCCCACATTTTGGATGCACAAACAACCATAAAAGATGTTGCCAGATATCACTGCTAACTTCCTTCATACCTGTCGGTTCACTTCCACACATGATCATTCATTTTATTTAATGGAAGGGATGCCAACACAGACACATAGCAGATAAATAATCTGAGATGCATGTAACAAAGTGGCATTGCAGCCACAGATGAATGCTGCCCTCACTGGAGGAGAGAACTTCCATCTGAAACATAGACACAGCAGAATCACTTAAAACTGCACAGCTCACCAAACAGATACGGTGGGGAAAGGCTGCTTGTATACTAATAAAATTTTGAAAAGGAGACAGAAAACACAAGTACTCACAGGGTTGTGTTCACAGATAGGCGCACACACACACACATGTCGGACGAACACATTTTCCCCACGGATACACGATCCTAACATTTTGCTTGCTAGGGCAGCTTCTTCAGTTGGCAAGTGATGGAACACTGAGTCTATTGCGTGGTGGTTGGCAATCAATGGACCTAGTAGCTAAGAGGCGAACTATGGTGTGGCAGGAAATTTTTTAATGCAGCAGAAAAGCTATATTTTGTTTAAGTCAGGTGGCTGTCTGGATTCAGTGATGTATTGGTGGGCCGGTTTCCAGCATCACAGTTCTTCGCTATTATTTGAAGGTTTTGTAACAGGAGTAAAAGTTCTGGCTACCAAGTTCCGAGATTGCCAGCTACCGCTCAACAGACTGCAGTATGCCATGACTCGCCACCTGGAAAACTCGTCCAGCCAGCGAAACGACAAACTGTGCATCCGCGTGGGAAATGTTTGTTCNCCATGACTCGCCACCTGGAAAACTCGTCCAGCCAGCGAAACGACAAACTGTGCATCCGCGTGGGAAATGTTTGTTCGTTGTCCGACTTTGCGTATGTGTGCCTATTTGCAAGTACTGCCGTGGAGCACTTCCAGTTTTCCTGTCTCCTTTTTAAAGATGTTATACATTTACGAAACAGCTTGCAATTTGAAGCTACCATTTATAGAAAACAAAATTTAATTAGGGAAATGCTGACAGGGAGCAAAGGACACATCAAATAGCTGCCGCATTCTCTCTGTTTTCCTTCTTTACAAATCAACTTGGGGAAGTGAGTNAATGCTGACAGGGAGCAAAGGACACATCAAATAGCTGCCGCATTCTCTCTGTTTTCCTTCTTTACAAATCAACTTGGGGAAGTGAGTGTGCCTTTTGATAAAAATTTAGGCATGCAAAATAAACCATGGTACAGCTGTTCCGATACAATAAAACGAACTTGTCACCTCTAAATATGTAACCGCTTATTAATATGCATTGTTCTTACTGGAAACACAAGGCCGATACTGGAAAACCCAGTTCAGTAAAAACTTGTCAACGTACAAAATTATTTAATCTTTATTATAAAAAATAAATGCANATACTGGAAAACCCAGTTCAGTAAAAACTTGTCAACGTACAAAATTATTTAATCTTTATTATAAAAAATAAATGCAGAATTTTTAAGAAATTTGAAATGTTTAAATCAATCAAGCATACACAGTAAAATAATTGCAAATGCCCTAGTGTCTAAAATAAAAGGAGTCACAATAAACACTGTGGTTAGGAGGGTTAAAACCTCAGGAAAACTGGGCTGCTAATCTGTCACACAGCTGTGGCCATTCAGCAATAAATTCGCAAAGTCTGGCCTACCATTCTTGCACCTTTCCTGTCATCTATTTGCGCGCCTGGATGACCTATTGCTTGGGTGGTATTTTGTTTGCCCTCAACTTGCACTCACACTCCTGTGTGAAGGCGACACGGTCCTCCTAAGACCTACCAGTGAATTCAGGTAGTTGTGGTCCACCGGGGTTGTGGGTAGACAGTACATTGTGGGTACCTGGGTTACTCTGTCAGTATTCCTCGGCTCTTTGACACATCGCACATAGGTATAGTCGGTTCACGACTGGAAGAAACTTTTGAAAATCAACCTTTGAAAAAACACCCTAGCCGGTAGCTACATGCATATAACATTACAAACAGCGACGAGCGTGGATACAGTTATGCCGTTACGGTTGCCAACACAAAGAGAGGAAATAGTTCTAAAGTTTTAATGTAATTGTTAATTTATCGCTTACAAATGGGCTTCGAAAAGACTTGTATCTTATTATGCCAATTATTAATGACGTGNTGTAATTGTTAATTTATCGCTTACAAATGGGCTTCGAAAAGACTTGTATCTTATTATGCCAATTATTAATGACGTGTTGCTAACGTACTTTGATTTCATTGTTTCTTACATACTCACAAGATCACGCTCAAGGTGAAAGTAGAGCGGCCATTTGTTTACAAACCTTCCTTCTGTGTGTTGTTGGCGAGATGTGGTCGACACACGTGCCAGAGAATTGGTGCGATTATCTTGTTTAACCAATAATAATTCATTTACAGGTTTTTTTTTTTAATACTAATATCCTCTCTTTATTATTTCTCGTTGTGCCGATTTCTTTTGTTTCTGACACCTGTATAAGAGATTACTCGTACTGCGTTCTCACGTGTTTAATATTTTTTCAATTTATTTCAGGTTTGCTTAAAATTTTATTTTTTTGTATTTTACGTTGTATGTTGCGGTAGTTTTTGTGTGCAGTCATGAGTGCTAGCAAGGTGAATAAAAAAAAAAAGAGAGAGAGAGACACACAAACACACACACACACAAACATCAAATTTTTAATACTCACATTTTGGGTTTATATAATGAAATGTTTTTTGCTTGCATCACATATTCTTTTGTGTGAAATTCTCAAGATTAAAAACTTTATGCTTGTGGAATATACATTAATAATATATACATGACTTTTATGATGGGTACGTGCATGTACGAACACATGTACATACACACAGTGGAATGTAAACATTGCCATGTGACTGCCACATGGCAATGTTTGTTTACCCTTTGGCAGAAGGATACGAAATGGGCTTGAAAGTAGATCTTTAGCAGGGCTTCAAGAAAGTCTCTTCCAGTCATGAACCGACTATATACTAGTCCCGGACAGTTAATCTTCTCATCCGGCCACCCGATACAGCTATGGTGGAAAGTTTGGTTATACGTGATACATCTGACTGTGATAATTCCTCGACCTGGACAAGAGATCCAGTCGCAATAGGCAGCTTGCTGATGACGANAGATCCAGTCGCAATAGGCAGCTTGCTGATGACGACACTGTTTGTATCTAAACTCCAAGCCATCAGCGTAATGGGGTTTGTTCCACCCTAGGCAACGGTAGTGGAAACGACATTGGCAGTTTACGCATTCAATCGGGTATTTACCTTCACAATTGCNACCCGATACAGCTATGGTGGAAAGTTTGGTTATACGTGATACATCTGACTGTGATAATTCCTCGACCTGGACAAGACATCCAGTCGCAATGGGCGGCTTGCTGATCACGACACTGTTTGTATCTAAACTCCAAGCCATCAGCGTAATGGGGTTTGATCCACCCTAGGCAACGGTAGTGGAAACGACATTGGCAGTTTACGCATTCAATCGGGTATTTACCTTCACAATTGCNTTCCACCCTAGGCAACGGTAGTGGAAACGACATTGGCAGTTTACGCATTCAATCGGGTATTTACCTTCACAATTGCATGAGGAAATGAGGCCAGGTAAATTGTACAAACTATGGAAAATCCGTATCTCTTAACACCTCTGAATAACTAAAGATGCAACTTCTGTTAAGTTTTTCAGATACAGTAATTTGTTGTTTTCATAAGCATATAAACTTGTAACGCTGCTGTCATTTAGCATTTACTAAGCGTAGTTTACTTTTCTCTCTCCCACAGTACCACTAGCACGCTCTATTGAAGGCAATTTTAACTACTAAGCCCCGCCTCTTTTGAGGTTGTCAATTGTTTGGCGACAAGGGAGGTCGCGATACTCTTCTGTGAAAATGGCTGACTTATGAATGAAATTAATATTCAATGCAAAAATTATGTTTATTTTATGCCACAGACAATTGCACATAAACTTATGATACTCGATAAATCCTCGCGCTACTCAATGTTTATAACATTTTGGGTGACAAGGGGAGATTTAAGTACAGTGGACTCTCGTACAGAAAACACAAAACATACACACAGTTAATTTTCAGTCGCCCCTGCAAAACTTCTACATAAATAATGATAAAGCTACCCGCTTGCATCGTTTATCTGATGTTGCGTCGATTAAAGTATATTTCGGTCTGATGCGCAACGACCGCTGTCGGATACACTCTCTAGCCCCAACCTCTAGTGCTCCTCCTTATGTACCGTAGCGCCTCTGTACCGTTCCTATCTACAAGTTGAAAGAAACCCCTTGCCACCTGAGAGGCAGGTAACATGCACGATGCTGCGCTCCAGNACCGTTCCTATCTACAAGTTGAAAGAAACCCCTTGCCACCTGAGAGGCAGGTAACATGCACGATGCTGCGCTCCAGCCACCTCTAGTTTGCCTCATCTCTCGAGGGTATTTATTCCCTTGCACGCCCTCCAGACAGAGCAGTTTNCGCTCCAGCCACCTCTAGTTTGCCTCATCTCTCGAGGGTATTTATTCCCTTGCACGCCCTCCAGACAGAGCAGTTTGCGGGTAGTTCGCATCAGTTCTCTAGCTGCAGATCTCGCTATCTCGCCACGCTTGCTGTAATGCTTGCTTTCAGCAGTGCCTATTGGTATTTAGTACCTTGCTGCCATAACCGTTTGAACTGGTGTTCTACACGTCGGTCAGAATCTCTTGTCGCAGAGCCTTCTCCTAAGTCACGAGTGTTGGCCTACGTGCCTCGTCCGTGCCGGGCATAGTTTGTACCAGGTTCACTCTCGCCTCGAACTTTGGTTCGCATCTTGTTGCTGCCCTGCGGTAAACAGCTTGGCAAACTTGGTCCCTCATCCATCAGACGTTAGTGGGCACAGGCTGGAGATATATGTCTTGTAACCTCCTTCAGACGGAATAAAACATATCTACCAGTTATTTATTTTTGGTCCAGTCATTCTCTTTTNTATGTCTTGTAACCTCCTTCAGACGGAATAAAACATATCTACCAGTTATTTATTTTTGGTCCAGTCATTCTCTTTTCCTTTGCACCTTCCTTGCCCGCTTTGCCTTCTGTGTGCATATCCACTTAACTAGTTCCAGGTGCATGCATGATCCCCGCGATAGAGATTTGAACCAAGTCCCCACTGAGGGCGATCCCCCCTATTGTCAATGTTTGGTGTCTAGTGCTGGCTGGTCACACCGCCCTCTAGCGCCACTGTGGAAGGGGAGAGAGAACCTTTCTCTGAGGCTCCTGAGGCTTGAGGAGAACAAACACCTTAGATCACTATGACTCTCAAACTACAAGCTGGTTACGCAGCTTACTGAGAGCAGCAAAGGTCTTTCGTAGGGAAAGTTGTGAACCCAGAGGGGCACTTAAGGTCTGTATCTGGTCATGCCGCTCACACAACTTCTCCCAAGGGGGATCAGGGGACCCTCTGCCCAAGTCGCTTTAGGCCCGAGTACCGTCCATCGTGAAGCGCACCTTACGGCAGAACCGATTGATCAATAGGACTATAGTAGCGGTCAACCCCAAGGTACCAGCCCCAGGAAGAGTAGGTTCCTTCCTGGATAAACCATGCCAGAACCTCTGTCCTCCCCTGCGCTCCTAAGTAATTTTAACCACATTTACTGTTGTACCTGCGCCTACAGGACACCCACTAAATACTCTAAAGATAGTACTAATTTTACCCTCTTTGGTTTTCATCCCCTATAGAATTAACGTAACATCACTGACTATGCATAGCTGTGTACTCACAGCTATTACTAAATGCCAAATCACCAGGCGGGCCAGAAAAGGGATAGCATAAGCCTCAGTGTCCAGGTTACGCATTCTGGTGAGCCAGGACTAGATGCCCCCAGGGTTCAGGCGTGTCGGTCCATAGTCCCTTAAAATCCTTGTTAAGGAGACTCAGTTTCCCTAATCTCTAGAGGGACAACGAGCCAGTGCACCATCATCCACATTGGACAACTGGCGCCAGGTCCTGTCACCTAAGATTTCCTGCAATAGTGGTTTTTAAGCTGGTTTTTTATGCAAACGTCCAGTAACTAAATGTGAAATACATCCGGCGCGCTGCCGTTTATCACTGCTGTGTGGCACGTGGACTTCCCAACATGTCTGTGGCGTGGTGTGAGTCTGGCTTGCTACCTCCCCTTACATGCCTGACGAGAGGGGAAGCTGTT
>NQII01000985.1:492250-520086 GCA_002778355.1 Clitarchus hookeri | reverse complement strand
GCCACTGTTTACATTTGACTACATCTGACTACGTATTCTTCTGCCAACAGCTGATCGACCACATGGCAATGATGATGTTTTTTTTTCCTTGCTGTCATTATCAGCCGATCCCCTTGTTAATGTACTGTTCGTGAGACGTTTTAGGCAAACTCGCTACTCAGAAATACGTAGCTGCGATTGTAGTAATAGTAATGTGTACATAAATCATTAATCAGTAAATTGTTATGTTAAAGGGCAAAAATTTAAATAATTAATTTAAAATTAAGCAACTACAAAAAAATGTAATGCTAAACAAATTTTAAGATATTTTAGACTGACATCTGTCTAAAAAAATTAGTAGGTTATAAAAGTAAAAATATAAAATCCTGCAAAAAATGTAATATTTGCTAACTCTTTTTTATTTGTCAGAGACAGTGAATTTGGGATAACATTTGCGAAACGGTAGTTGTAGCTATTATCACACTTTGGACGTCATAGCTAATATAACTAGAACTAAAAGTGATTCGGGAAACTTGATTGACAACGTACTTTTATTCGCCCACAACTCACCAACAACTATTGCAAAGCAATAATTCTGCTATTACTGATACTAAACAGTTCAAGTTGGAAATACGTGGCTTAGAATAACAAAAGATTGCTAAAAAACTATTCACATGCATCCCACGTGAATATTATTAATACAATATAGTAACAACACGGAAAAAAATGAAATGGGTTTGCAGGAGAACATGGCAATTATTGGACGTAGACGAACGATTACCGGCCCAATAGAAATTACTAGTAATCAAAATTGCTGTACAAGGAATATATATTACTTTAAAAATTATGCAGAGCTCGCGGAAAAATAAAACTATTGGTACCTGTTCGTAAATTTGTTATTTTACACACATAAGCTTTTTTTTTTGTGGCTGGAAATGCTTCAGGAAAGAGCGGACAAGTTGTGAGCCGAGAGCATTACTCAACAGGTAGCAGCACGTTAGCCTGCCGTTTGATCCAGTCTTTTTAAAAGATGACTTTTCGTCTATTATCGGCTCGAAACGACACGAATATAAAATATATTTTCCCATGAACTGCGGTCCATTGTAGGAGAGAATCACTTTCGGGTAGCCCCAGCGTGCAAAGAAGTCATTTCGCAATGCCCCGCTATGTTCTTGAGGCGTGAGCTCGGGAGAGGGTAGACTTCACACCACCTAGTGCACAAGTCAGTCACTACTAGCATTGTTAGGAAGGGTTATTCTGGTATTCTTGGTTGTTGTTGCGCAATGCCATCNACGAATATAAAATATATTTTCCCATGAACTGCGGTCCATTGTAGGAGAGAATCACTTTCGGGTAGCCCCAGCGTGCAAAGAAGTCATTTTGCAACGCCCCGCTATGTTCTTGAGGCGTGAGCTCGGGAGAGGGTAGACTTCACACCACCTAGAGCACAAGTCAGTCACTACTAGCATTGTTAGGAAGGGTTATTCTGGTATTCTTGGTTGTTGTTGCGCAATGCCATCNTGCACAAGTCAGTCACTACTAGCATTGTTAGGAAGGGTTATTCTGGTATTCTTGGTTGTTGTTGCGCAATGCCATCAGCGCAGTGGGTTTTAAGGCGTTTGCACGTACAAATTCCCATATTTGTCGGGTGTGCCCTGGCCAGTTAGAACATTGCATTTTGTTTGCGCTGTCCCTGGGTGGCTGGCGTGGGTGTGTGCCAGGACTAAAGCGCGTATTTCTGCTGGGACGTATGTTCGCCAGTTCCCCTTCCCCACAGGGCATCTCCCCAAGCGGTTATCAATCACACACCAGTTTGTCAACTGTTCTTGCGCACACCGCGAGCACTCATTCGTACACTGTGTCACTGGTTAGTTCCTGGGGGGCAGCAGCCGCTTCCATGGTGACATGTTGTAACTTAGCAGTGGGCGGACTTTCAGGCGGAAACAAAACTTACCATTCATCTTCGTTCCGCAAGAGCCAGTAAGGTACCACCTACCAGGAGTAAGTATGACCAACACCAGTTGGCATACTGCCCTACAGCAGGGAGATACGGCTCTGTCAGCTCCTCTCACCAAGAACGGCTACGCCCGCGACCAAGGTACAGCTCAACCACGGTTGTGCCACGCGGTCCTGAGTCGCCATCACTCCTGCGTGGTCTGACACGGCCACTGTCATCACGCCACCGGCCCGCAGCTGCTGCACCAGTGCAGCACCCGGAACGCTAACGCCGTGCATTCTGATGCACACCTGACATCGTTCACACTCGAAACAGGTTATGACCCACTACAGAGTGAACCAGTTCAGTGTCTTGTAATGTCCGTAGATTAATTGTTTTAATTAGGACAGGGATCAAGTAGGAAAATGTGTAGTAATATTCAATATAGTTTGTGGCCCACGGGCAAATAACAGTTTAGTTCGCCCTTATGGCATTATAGCATAGCAGTGCAATAATCAGCAAGCCACATGCATTTTTAATTAGGCATGGAGTAAAAGGGTTGTATTTTTTAATGTGTTGTATGTAATTTTTGAAGAGTGAATGTGTATCTGGCAAAATCAAACCCTACGTGAGGACTATTTAATCTTTAATTTCAACTTGACTGTTCCGGTTGATGAGTGCCCCAGAACTTGACAGACGCAAATTTCTTACGCAACTTTCTTGGAGCTACGTAGTCATGTTTTGTTTGTAATAACCAATAATTAAGAACTCTGAACTCTCTACAGGATTACGAATATTCACCCAGAACATTTCAGTGCTTTATGAGTATATGTTTCAAGTGTTATGTAATGAGGTCAGTTAATTAAATTACAACGCAGAGTGGCATGAACTCTCGGCATGGACGCAGCTCGTCCGCACCATCTCCGGCAGTCTGATTCCAAGGGTTTGGAGGTGTTGCGCGTGCGTCGCTTCGCAGGGGGCCTTCATACTTTGTTCTTACCATTCAAGACAATAGATTAACGTACGTGACTGGAACCTTTGTTCTTTTATCTGTAGTCCTGTGTTCGCAACACCCCTCTGTCAGCTCAATTTTTGACCCCGGAGGTTTAACCAGTCTTAAGTTTTTCACGCCATTTTCGGAATTTCTACAGTTACGGCCACTGGCAGGCCTAGTGAGCCAGACCCGTTTCAATTTTGCTCTGTATATGTGCCTCTGTATACTCAAATCTACTGTACAACTTTTTATTGAGCTAACTGCAATTGTGTGTTCTCATTTAATCGTATTGTACTACGGGCCATTGCCCTATCCAGGGATTCTTCACCGCCTCCACAAGGCGTGCTGGGTAGTCTGAATACCCCAGTTGCATCAGCATTTTCCTATAATTTGTGTGTAGTGTGTGTAAGGAGATACAGCCACGTGGTCGTCTGGCTCACAATCTTGAGAACAGAGATCTTGTACTCACTAGATGAATTTGTGCCCATTACATTCAAAGTCGGAATACTTGTGCTATTTTCGATTTTTTTTAATATGAACAGTGAACACCGCCTGTGTTATCTGTCCAGAACGCTCAGCCTACGTTAACAGTTCAGCGAACCCTGGCTCCGGAGTAGACGTAGGGTGACTGCACACATGCTAACATAGGTGCATAGACGAAAACGACTGGAATTTGCTCGACAGTATGGTGACTGGACCGCTGCTGATTGGCAACGGGTAGCATTCTCCGACGAATCACGGTGCCAGCTGCATAGAACGGATGGATGTCCACGTGTCCGTCAAGAAACATCGGAGAACCGACACCCTGCATCCATTGCTGGACGAACACAAGGCGGTGGGGTCAGTATTATGGTCTGGGGAATGTTCTCGCTGTATTCTCTAGGTCCCATCATCCGTGTGGAAGGCACTCGTAATCAATTTGGTTATGAATTCACCCTCGGCGATCACGCCCACCCATACATGATGATTGTCTTTCCTCGGGAGGATGGGATCTTCCAGCACGATAATGTACCTTGCCACATGGCTAGAAGTGTCTGCACGTAGCTGGTAGAGCACGCTCAAGACTTCAAAGTTCTTCCCTGGCCCCCAAACAGCCCCGATCTCAATCCAATTGAACATCTGTGGGACCACATAGATCGTCGTTTGCCGTCCGTCTCCTCCGCCACGCACCCTAACAGTTGTGGATGCACTGCAGACAGTATGTGTGTGTGTGTGTATATACACACACGCGCACGCACACACGTGTGCATTACTTCCGAAAATAAATGCAGCGATAAGGTGGTTTGTGAAACTGTAGTTCAATGAAAAGACGTGTACAAAAAACAAAATAGAATAATGAGGACCCAATAAACAATTTGCTTGGCCATCTCTTAAAAATTAACACATACAATAAAAATCTTACTATAAGTTTCTCAGTTAAAATTTTTTAACATAAATTATACGTACATTGACCTGTCTACGACTTAAGCAAAAAGCATGTGTTTCGCCGAGACTATTTGACCACATTTTTATTCTTGGCAAAAGAGCATGCCAAGCTTACAAACCTTTAGCAAAGAGTAAAGAACTGGAGTAACCGTTTCTCTGTTCACGGCCGGTCCAGTAAAATGTAATTGGCAAACTTTTTTCTTAGTAAACCATGACTATAAGAGAGGCAGAAATTATACTACATTCACGGTTACTTCCAAATTTTCTGAAACCCTGCAAAAGTTCTACTTCCAGAATATTCCTCTGGCTCATGCAAACGAATCTTAACCAAGTCAAGAAAAAAATTAGGCTACACCAAAGGGACAATGCACACTGCATTTGTGCGCCTCAGTGTAATAACATTTTTTCATAAGAACTATTTCCTACTAGGCATTACCAACACATATATTTTCTCCCCATTTTTATTCATATTAATTATAAATTAAATATTATAACTTGTGGATAATGTATGTTAAAGTTCAGTTTAACCAAAAATAAAGTATTTTTTTAAAACAATAACATAAGTATAAAATGCTTGTGATATAGGACATATTTAGGAAATAACCACGAATGTCATACATGGGGTGATTTTTCAAAGGTTTGATTTAAAAGTGTGAAGAAACTGCAAAAAGATTATGTAAGGGGCAGGCATTATATATACCAGTGTACAAAGGTACACATTGACATATACGATTTTAACTAGAAAATTTTATACTCAACACGAATTGACACGACTTGAAGCTGTAAAAATCAAACTCACCCATCACTATCAAAAAAGTATTACATTTTGAATGGCTTTCTGATAGTTCGTAACTCTCTTACAAGNAGGCTACACCAAAGGGACAATGCACACTGCATTTGTGCACCTCAGTGTAATAACATTTTTTCATAAGAACTATTTCTTACAAGGCATTACCAACACATATATTTTCTCCCCATTTTTATTCATATTAATTATAAATTAAATATTATAACTTGCGGATAGTGTATGTTAAAGTTCAGTTTAACCAAAAATAAAGTATTTTTTTAAAACAATAACATAAGTATAAAATGCTTGTGATATAGGACATATATAGGAAATAACCACAAATGTCAGACATGGGGTGATTTTTCAAAGGTTTGATTTAAAAAAAGTGTGAAGAAACTGCAAAAAGATTATGTAAGGGGCAGGCATTATATATACCAGTGTACAAAGGTACACATTGACATATACAATTTCAACTAGAAAATTTTATACTCAACACGAATTGACACGACTTGAAGCTGTAAAATTCAAACTCACCCATCACTATCAAAAAAGTATTACATTTTGAATGGCTTTCTGATAGTTCGTAACTCTCTTACAAGNTTCAAACTCACCCATCACTATCAAAAAAGTATTACATTTTGAATGGCTTTCTGATAGTTCGTAACTCTCTTACAAGATTACTACAACTCCTAAATTTGGAATTACTTTAATCAATTATTCATATAATTAATCATGTTAACGTTATCTACTCAGGGGAAAAAATATAACAGCTAATATGGACACAGAGTAATAAATGCAAATATCAAACAGTAACCTATACATAGTCAGTAACTTATTTTTGGAAACTAAACTTAATAAAATCTTTTCAAAAATCTTAAATAAAAACAGGGAGCAGAAAATTCATAACAAACTCTTATGAAACAAGTTCACTTAAAGTAAATACAGTTAAACCCTGTTATAACGCACATGTAAGTAATGAAAAAAACAACGATTTTAAGTAAAGGTTTTCAGGAACTGTCAAAAAAAGCACAAAAATTTAGGTACAGAATAAAATATCCTTGCTAAAATGGAATAAGCTCTAATGAAAATTGCATTCAATGGACCATGGCAACAATATGGAGGTATTTATTAGTAGGTACCCTTAAACCACCCATCAAGATATTAAAAAACCTTAATTAATTAATAACTAATAATAATTTGGTAATAATATGTTGGCAAATAATTTGTTATAAGGAGTAGAAAATGCCTTGTGTTATACACAGTTTCAACTCGACCGAACACAAATTTTGTTATAGAGAGGTTTTTGGTAGAAAGAGGTTCACTATATAGAAGTTCTACTGTATACACACACACACACACTATTTAACCATTAAAATTTTTCCTGGTTAGACTACTCACTTTGCACTCGCCTGCAGCACCTGCTGTGTCCGAGTCGGCGAGTCCTCCGGAGTGGTTATCGACCTGCTCTTAGAAGGAACTTGGTGAGTTCTCAATTCCATCACCTCCACATGCTTTGTAGTTCTCCTCTCAATCAGGTCTTCCACATTCCGGCAACTAACACACCTGCAGTTTTTCGAACAAGGGATTTTGGCCTGCGAACCAAAGATTCTCAAGTAACCTTAACCCAGTTGCTGAAATTACGTATAACAAATGTGGAGGATATGGGGGTGGCATATAAAAAAGAGGGGGAGGGGGCGGGGGGTAAGCAAGAGATATTGGATCACACAATACTACAGTTCTCATCTCCATCATGAATATCAGTAACCAAACAAAAGAATGAAGCAAGGAATGCCAATTCAATTTTTGGGGACACAATATGTTTGTTATAATAATTAAAAATACCAGTAGAACACTGCTAGCTTATGTTCAACAAGAATATAAAACCCCTAAACACCATTCACATGCTATCTGATGCAATTAATTAAATAAATATATTGATGCTACCTAGCTTTCTCTAATCAGCAAAAATAAAAAAATAACTGTAAATTGGCTGTAGATCAGTGTTTGTATTTTTTATTACAAACAGTCCCTAACTCATCTTAGCTCAAACCATACAATACAAGGTAGTCTAAGCAGGAAGCTGCTCTGTTAATCACCTTCCTTGGAGAGAATGGCTACTGTGAAAGTAGCCATTCCCTCCAAGGAAGAGCGTGACAGTGCACACCATACAATACAATCCACTCCCCTTTGTCTTTGTCATATAGCAACTCAGCAGGGTCAGTGGAGTAGCACTAAAAGAGCGTAGCGCTGCAATGGGCGGGATAACTAACCATTTATTACTACGGGCTAACCCCATCACACAAGCGCAGTATTTGAACATATTTCAGTTTGATGAAAGCCATGTAACTGTGAGTTATACTACATAACACTAAGCCGTAATGAATGCTGTTTTCACGTTGACAAATAGAGAATTNGCCATGTAACTGTGAGTTATACTACATAACACTAAGCCGTAATGAATGCTGTTTTCACGTTGACAAATAGAGAATTCAGACTGTGCATGTGCAACTTCGCTATTGCTCCTGTTTCCGATTTTTAGCTTATCAAGCCAGATTCGTAGATATATGCCTGCAGCAGTCAATCTTGGGGTGATGTTTCAAAGCTAGATGTTCTTAACTGGATACTGTTGAACTTAAATTGCAAGGTACTTCTCTATCTGCTGTGTGAATTGTCCACTCACTCACTAACAGTTACAGCACTTAACTTGTGCCTCGCATGANTGTACTTCTCTATCTGCTGTGTGAATTGTCCACTCACTCACTAACAGTTACAGCACTTAACTTGTGCCTCGCATGATTAGGCAAATGTGTCCACTTCCAAACTACTAAAAAGTGCTTTCAACCTTATTGTGTGTTATGAACTTTGCTCTTTGCACGATATATTACATTATGTCAAAATACAAAAACCAAACATTTGCTATGAACTTTCAATGAATTCTGTATCATTCAAATAAGCGTCCTTGACCACAAACACGAACAAAGTAAATAAATACTGCATAAGTCCTGTACATGAATGAGAGTCAAAGAAATGACCATATCTGGCTGAGAGCAGAAAGAGAGCTTAATACAAACATCACACCATAGTTGTAATACTACATACACTTGTAAATGAAAAATCACCTTTCTGACATTGAAATGTATATTACGGACTACAGGAATAATGCATTATATATATATATATATGTGTTTTTTAAATATATNTTTTTTAAATATATATATATATATATATTTAAAAAAACACACACGCATGCATGCACATGCACACACAAAAAAAACAGAGTAAACTTATTGCATCACATTCTCAACCTAAATTTTATTACGTTTTAAAAATTATTTTCAAGGTTCTAAATGAGAAACAAATAGTGTGTCCAGCTGTTGTACAACAGCTCTCTCAACCTACTAGCACATACAAAAATCATTGCCTATAACACACAGTTCCACTGTATAGATATGAAAATCTAAAAATCAAATGAGTTTGAGTACTGGTTTAAAACTGAAGTCAACTCCGCAGTCTGCATGCTTGCACCATCTGCAAGAACTGGTTTGCATACCAAGTGGACCATATCCTATTATTCCCCTATTCAAGAAACAGCTCCCGGCCGACAACAAATTTCATTTTATCACTAATATTATCTTACAACAATTTTAGCCTCCAGTGGATGTTTACCATGGATGTTTAACAAAAAAGTTGGAGAGGAAAAATAGTGTCACATTTCGAAGGTATGTGATGAATACATATCACGATAAGTATTTACCTAATATTAGTTACAGTACAGTTATTTTAAGAACTCCCTGCTGATTTAAAAATCATAATAACTAGTCATACAGGATGTCTCACTCACTCTCAATCACTGACATTTACTCATAAATAAAATATTGNAGTAAACTATTGGTCATGTGTTACTCACATACCTTGATGTATGAGAAACGGTTACGACGCAGGAGGTGGCCCAGTGATGTCACTGGAAGTCATGCCACAGTCTCGCTGTTTATGCAAAACACGATTGGGGGAAAAAATTGGTTACTTTTGAATCTGCGACAGTAGCAACTTCACAACAGTATCTTCAGGAACTGTAGACAATCGCAAAAATCAGGGGTCTACTGTACTGGTCCCTGCTAAACCTCAATGTAATAACAGTCAGAACTCAATGGTCGACCCAGGCAGAGAGGGAAGCGATGAGATGGTACTGTATTAGAGGAGAAAGGCACAATACGCATTCCTATCCCTACTTTTGTGTTTACATGGGACAGAGAGAAAAAAAGACTAAATGTTCCATACATTATTTTGACCATTTTTATTAGATGTGATTGCACCCAAAATTTTTTACACTTACATGTGTCTCAACTTGTTGGAAAAGAGATATTATCCTTACATGTAGCAAGTGAGAACACAAAAGAACGCTGGTCTTTAGTGGAACATGAATGTGCATTTAAAACTGATTGCTGTAGCAAATGTGTTCCCATTGTTGACAGCAAATATGCTGTGACAGCCCATACACATTATAGTACAGTTGTGCTGTAAATCTATCTGTAACTGGTCACTGCAAACTTATACACACATTACTGCATTTTTTTTGACAACTGCGCTGCTTCAGCATTCCTTCAACTCGAAACATTCACACAATAAATTCTACATGGCTACAATTTCAACATCACATTCTACTCCTATGACCAACAGGGTTGGAAATGGAGATAACAAACTGGAATTGCATGAGTAAGGATCCAGGTTTGATACCCACTCTGGCAATCTTGATTTTGGTTTTCCATTGTTTTCCAAAATCGCTCCAGGCAAATGCCTGGATGGTTCCTTCCTACAGGCCATGGCCACTTCCTCCAATGAACCTACTTCCTCGAGCTACTGGCGAAGTCTCTAATGATCTCACTTTCAATAAGACAAACACAAACACCAACCTCCGTTTTCTACTGTAAAAACTTGGGTTTCCTTACAGTCCCTATAAGAAATAAACTGTAACCTTACTAGTAAAGATAATTACACTTACTAGTAAAGATGATTACAAACATGCAGCAGAAAATAACTTAAAACATTACTGCTCAAACAACAGTGAAATATCTTAACATATTTAAGTAAAGTGGGTCATACGCATACCACCAACTTTTACGGTTTGCCCGTAAGTGTACGGAATTTATAATGTGTTTACAAGCTTACTGAAAAAGGCTAAAGTTTTATGAGTTTTTTTGTTAATCAATAAAAATTTCTTGTTTTGTTTGTTTACGTATTTTTCATATGGTCGCCATAGATAGTGCAATAGAGACGTGTTACTCTAACAAAGAAACTGGTAGCTAATCACGTCATATTATTGGCCGATTGAAATTGTAGACAGCAATGAGGTTGTATTTTTGTGAAGTGTTCATGAATAGCAACTCGCCATCTTTGCATCACACACAGTGTGTGTTTACTGGTCGGCCATGTTCATGTTGTAGTTGCATATTTTTACGTAGTGTTGTGTAGTAATTGGCAAAATGAAAGGAAAATGGATTTTCAGATTTTTAGAAGAGTACACTGAAGAATTTCAATGCATATTAAAGACTAACAAAGGAGAGAAGTTCGCGTTTTGCTGTGTTTGTAGGTGCGATATAAGCATTGCAAATGGCGTAGAAAAGATGTTTTCAACCACGTGAAGGGCGGAAAAAACATTGTAAATGTGAAAGGTAATGTTAATAATTTGAAATTGGACAGTTTTTTTGTGAATAGTTCTGATGTGGATAACGTTACAAGAGCGGAATGCTATTTCACGTCTTTTCTAGTCGAACACAACATTTCAATAAGTGTAGCAGACCATGCCTGGCCTGTGTTCAAAAAGATGTTTCCTGATTCAGAAGTGGCAAAAAAGTATATGATGGCCAGTTAACAGTATTAATTAGGATTAAATTTTGAAATATTGTTTTGGTTAGTTGTTTTAAGTAATGTGTAAGACAGTGTGTTGTAAATAACATGTAACACAACAGCTACAGTGTTAAGGTTTAGCTGGAGGTTTAAATAAATCAGCTTGAAAATTTTTTTTTTACATTGAAACAATATTTTGTCTTCTCGACCAATCTGCTGTTTCTCCAAACATGCGCATTTATTCCCTTTAACAACAACGAAAAAAAAACTTGATGAGTCAAATAATTATCTAACTGTCCCATCATTAAAACACATTTATGGATACATGCAAAAATATTTTACAAATACGTTTAACTAATTAGTTTCGTTACCATCAAAACTATAAATATCATGGTAGTCCAATATATTGTTTAAAGTTAATAAGCATTTGGTTAGCTAACAATCATATGTGTCCATTGTTATAGAATTTTTTGTGGCAACAAAATCAGCTTGGTGCAGTACTGACTTGTAATTGGTTGGCTGTAGCACAACCGAGTCATTTGATGGCCTACGTTCGAATTTACACCTTGAGAGTTCATTTGTAATTTTTTCTGACTATTAGAACTGCTGCAGTGTTTGTTAGTGTATTTATTGATGCTTTAACAGTGTCAAACACAATCTGAATGAAACTATTTCAACCAAAAAAATCTGCATAAGTTGACATTTTAACAAATATAAGTACATGCCATGCACTGAATTTTCTATAACAATAAAAATAAGTGAATTGCCAAAACTTTTACGATTGCAGTATATTTTCAACACCTATTCCAACTGAATTTGTTATACGTTAATACCACTATTAGGGCGTTGTACATCCCACTCCATCATTCTGNGCTGCATGCTTGCACCATCTGCAAGAACTGGTTTGCATACCAAGTGGACCATATCCTATTATTCCCCTACTCAAGAAACAGCTCTTGGCTAACAACAAATTTCATTTTATCACTAATATTATCTTACAACAATTTTAGCCTCCAGTGGATGTTTAACAAAAAAGTTGGAGAGGAAAAATAGTGTCACATTTCGAAGGTATGTGATGAATACATATCACGATAAGTATTTACCTAATATTAGTTACAGTACAGTTATTTTAAGAACTCCCTGCTGATTTAAAAATCATAATAACTAGTCATACAGGATGTCTCACTCACTCTCAATCACTGACATTTACTCATAAATAAAATATTGGTCATGTGTTACTCACATACCTTGATGTATGAGAAACAGTTACGACGCAGGAAGTGGCCCGGTGACATCACCGGAAGTGATGCCACAGTCTCACTTTTTATGCAAAACATGATTGGGGAAAAAATTTTGGGGTCAAAATTAGTTACTTTGAATCTGTGACAGTAGCAAATTTGCAACAGTATTTTCAGGAACTGTAGACAATCGCAAAAATCGGGGGTCTACTGTACTGGTCCCTGCTAAACCTCAATGTAATAACAGTCAGAACTCAATGGTCAACCCAGGCAGAGCGGGAAGCGATGAGATGGTACTGTATTAGAGGAGAAAGGCACAATACGCATTCCTATCCCTACTTTTGTGTTTACATGGGACAGAGAGAAAAAAAGACTAAACGTTCCATACATTATTTTGACCATTTTTATTAGATGTGATTGCACCCAAAATTTTTTACACTTACATGTGTCTCAANCGTTCCATACATTATTTTGACCATTTTTATTAGATGTGATTGCACCCAAAATTTTTTACACTTACATGTGTCTCAACTTGTTGGAAAAGTGATATTATCCTTACATGTAGCAAGTGAGAACACAAAAGAACGCTGGTCTTTAGTGGAACATGAATGTGCATTTAAAACTGATTGCTGTAGCAAATGTGTTCCCATTGTTGACAGCAAATATGCTGTGACAGCCCATACACATTATAGTACAGTTGTGCTGTAAATCTATCTGTAACTGGTCACTGCAAACTTATACACACATTACTGCATTTTTTTTGACAACTGCGCTGCTTCAGCATTCCTTCAACTCGAAACATTCACACAATAAATTCTACATGGCTACAATTTCAACATCACATTCTACTCCTACGACCAACAGGGTTGGAAATGGAGATAACAAACTGGAATTGCATGAGTAAGGATCCAGGTTTGATACCCACTCTGGCAATCTTGATTTTGGTTTTCCATTGTTTTCCAAAATCGCTCCAGGCAAATGCCTGGATGGTTCCTTCCTACAGGCCATGGCCACTTCCTCCAATGAACCTACTTCCTCGAGCTACTGGCNGGCAAATGCCTGGATGGTTCCTTCCTACAGGCCATGGCCACTTCCTCCAATGAACCTACTTCCTCGAGCTACTGGCACAAAGTCTCTAATGATCTCACTGTCAATAACACAAACCACAAACACCAACCTCCATTTTCTACTATAAAAAACTTGGGTTTCCTTACAGTCCCTATAAGATAAACCGTGAGCTTATTAGTAAAGATAATTACACTTACTAGTAAAGATGATTACAAACACGCAGCAGAAAATAACATTACTACTCAAACAACAGTGAAATATCTTAACATATTTAAGTAAAGTGGGTCATACGCATACCACCAACTTTTACGGTTTGCCCGTAAATGTACGGAATTTATAATGTGTTTACAAGTATACTGAAAAAGACTAAAGTTTTATGGGTTTTTTGTGCATCATTAAAAAATTCTTGTTTTGTTTGTTTACGTATTTTTTATATGATCGCCATAGATAGTGCGATAGAGACCCGTCACTCTAACAAAGAAACTGGTAGCTAATCACGTTATGTTATTGGCTGATTGAAATTGTAGACAGCACTGAGGTTGTGTTTTTGTGAAGTGTTCATGAATAGCAACTTACCATCTTTGCATCACACACAGTGTGTGTTTACTGGTCGGCCATGTTCATGTTGTAGTTGCATATTTTTACGTCGTGTTGTGTAGTAATTGGCAAAATGAAAGGAAAACGGATTTTCAGATGAGTACACTGAAGAATTTCAATGCATATTAAAGACTAACAAAGGAGAGAAGTTCGCGTTTTGCTGTGTTTGTAGGNGTACACTGAAGAATTTCAATGCATATTAAAGACTAACAAAGGAGAGAAGTTCGCGTTTTGCTGTGTTTGTAGGTGCAATATAAGCATTGCACATGGCGTAGAAAAGATGTTTGCAACCACATGAAGGGCGGAAAAAAACATTGTATATGTGAAAGGTAATGTTAATAATTTGAAATTGGACAGTTTTTTTGTGAATAGTTCTGATGTGGATAACGTTACAAGAGCGGAATGCTATTTCACGTCTTTTCTAGTCGAACAAAACATTCCAATAAGTGTAGCAGACCATGTTCAAAAAGATGTTTCCTGATTCGGAAGTGGCAAAAAAGTATATGATGGACAGTTGACAGTATTAATTAGGATTAAATTTTGAAATATTATTTTTGTTGGTTGTTTTAAGTAATGTGTGAGACAGTGTGTTGTAAATAACATGTAACACAACAGCTACGGTGTTAAGGTTTAGCTGGAGGTTTAAATAAATCAGCTTGAAATTTTTTTTTATACTGAAACAATATTTTGTTCTTTTGACCAATCTGCTGTTTCTCCAAACATGTGCATTTATTCCCTTTAACAACAACAAAAAAAAAAAAAACTTGATGAGTTGAATAATTATCTAACAGTCCCATCATCATTTAAACACATATATGGATGCATGCCAAAATATTTTACAAATACGTTCAACTAATTAGTTTCGTTACCATCAAAACTATAAATATCATGGTAGTCCAATATTTTGTTTAAAGTTAATAAGCATTTGGTTAGCTAACAATCATATGTGTCCATTGTTATAGAATTTTTTGCGGCAACAAAATCAGCTTGGTGTTGTACTGACTTGTATTTGGTTGGCTGTAGCGCAACCGAGTCATTTGATGGCCTACGTTCGAAATTTACACCTCAAGAGTTCATTTGTAATTTTTTCTGACTCTTAGAACTACTGCAGTGTTTGTTAGCGTATTTATTGATGCTTAACAGCGTCAAACACAATCTGAATGAAACTATTTCAACCAAAAAAATTGGCATATGTTGACATTTCAGATAATATAAATACATAACATGCACTCAACTTTCTATAACAATAAAAATAAGTGAATTGCCAAAACTTTTACGATTGCAGTATATTTTGAACACCTATTCCAACTGAATTTGTTATACGTTAATACCACTCTTAGGGCGTTGTACATCCCACTCCATCATTCTGGTATAATTTCTATATTATTTGTTGCAATTTATTTATTGCGAGTTTGCTATAGTAGATCTTTACGTCGGGTTGACGGCAGGCTCGTCAGAAACGGAGCAAGTTGCTCAGAGAAGAAGGGACAGGGAACTGTTTACATACTGAATGCAAAATAAATGTCATATACACCAGCCCAGCATTCGCTAGGAGTGATCACGGAAAGCCTCAGGATGGACGGACCAGAAATCAAAACAGAGTCAGGTTTTTTCACCACTGCAACACCTCACTCACGAGTACGATACCATGGATGTGTAGAGCACCTATAAAAAATTTCATATTTCTTAAAACTACATATAAATAGGAATACATAAACTGCCACAAGTTCCCGGCTTCCTGCATATTCTTACAAAATATGTGAAAATAAATATTGGTAACATTAAGTAATGCAGAATGCCAGATGTTTTGAACTTAATAGTATTCGTTCTCAAATTATGGATCACTAGCAACCCGACCCGGCTTCGCCCACGTACAATTTAGTTTTTACAGCGATACACTAATAAATAAATTGGGAAAAGACAATTACAATATTATATGATAGTAAGTTAGTAAAGTACCATCATATATTACATACATACATACATACATACATACACGTCACGCCTGTCTCCTAGAAGGGTAGGCAGAGATTATGGACCTCCATTTACCATGATCCTGACATACCTACCTCCTTCGCTTTATCCACATTCACACATCTCTAATATTATATGATAGTGGCTTAGAAAATTTGTTTGTATACAACATTAATCATTTTGCCTCCGACTGTCAACACAAAAAGATTTCCGTTTGACGTGACACGCGAAAGGGCTACATATAGTTGTCCGTGTGAAAAACATGCTCCACTCAAATCCACTCCAGCCATATTAAGTGTTTGATCCTGTGCCTTATTCATAGTTACACCAAAACAAACTCTTATTGGAAATTGGACTGTTTTAAAATTAAAAGGCAAATCTGAAGGAATCATTGGTATTCTGGGTATTAAAACAGTTTCTCCAGTACCGCAACCAGTTAGAATAGTACCTTCAATGAGATAACATTATAAACTTTTTATTTGTAATTGAGTCATATTTCATCATTTCGGTGGATTTATATTTCGCAATAAAATTATGGGAGCACTAACTTTTAAAATCGGTTTATGTGGTGGCATGCCAGAAGGATTCAATTAATTGAGAAATTCTGTGGGATAGTGCATAGTTTCTTCACTGTCGAGTACTGTTTCTACTGAGTAATAGACTTGTGTTTGCGCATTGAATTTTACGAGCACTAATACATAAATTTTTTCGACATTCAGCAGCAATCACCCTTTCACTTTGCAAAATATTCCTTTCTCGGTTATTAGTCAACCTAGATTCTCTTTCTTGTTAACTTTCCTGTGATAAACGCAATCGATTTTGAAATTACTTTTTCACAAAACTTTTCATAACTTTTAAAGTATTGGCGATCATTGTATGCTGTCAAGGACATTTATTATCTACATTTAACAGTTTTAACTATGAATTAATTAATTTTGATAAAGATTTAAGTTCTTTATAGTTAGAAAATACAGTGAATTTTAAGTTTGTTTTTACTGCGTAATTTAAATTGTAAATACGCTTATTACTTGGGTAGTGCGAAGCTTTGCATTTTCGAAGTCGAATAGAGAACTTTTGTACCTTCGACTTCATCTTAGAGTGAAAAGTCGAAGATTTTCACCAAGCGTTTTTTTTCACCAAAACTAGTATCAAAACCAGCAGCCAGTACCATTAATAAGTGTGTGCGGATATTAGAAAATTTGAATAGCTAGAAATATTAATTTACGAATTATTCACATTTGAATATCTTATGCGAAAATTGTGAATAATTTACATTCCGGTTCTAGTGGTTGTAGAGCTGTGCCGGCCTTTTGAAAGTTTTCCAGTGGAAGGAAGCAGGCTGGGAAAGGAAAACCTCAATGGAAAAGAAGCTCAACTTACACTGTTTCTCAAACAAAGTTTGTAGTTTTTATCCCAAGCTCTACCCTGCTGAGATAAGCAAACAGCTTGACATTGACCGGTTCGGTCGGCCAGCAAGGGGAGGGAGTAAATGTTTTTACAGCCGCACGCTTTCCTTTCTCTCTTTCTCCCTCTCTTTGTATATTAGGTGAACAAGACATCATGCCTGACACACACCAGTGGAAGGCTGTTTAATAGGAGGGTGACCGACCATAACATAACACAAATACAGTGTGGATTTTCTGCCTCGAAAAATTCACGTTTCTTTGTCTTTCTAATTTTGACATGTGCAGCGATGTCATAACAGTTAACGCATTTATCACGTGCGGGAGTTGGGCTGACGTACATACAAATGAGTAGAATACACTTGAAAACTGTAGCCTACTATAAATGAATATATGTATATATATTTGAATCCCTTGACTTCGATTTTTTTTTTAAAACCCTTTGCATGATGCAAGCTTTGCTTCGACTTCGCTTCACATTTAAAAAACGACCTTCGCACATGCATACTTATTACTAATTATCTAATAAAGATAGATTCATGCTACCGCTGAATTTTTTGCAGATCATTTAATTTTACACAATTCTTTCGTACATAATTTTGTAATATCTCTAAAGGATTAGGCAGCGTATTCCATGAGAGCGTGCCGGCGGCAAACTTTTCCCTCGACTTGATTCACTAATACCGTTAATGCTCAGCTCCTATAAGTGCTAGAGCAATTTTTAATACACACAAACCTTCCTCGATAAATNGAGCAATTTTTAATACACACAAACCTTCCTCGATAAATGCAAATCATAACAGTAAAAACCACATTCAAATCCGTTCAGTGGTTCTCGCGATTAGCGCAGTCATACAGACAGACAGACAGACAGACGCACGCCAGGGACTTCCTTTTATACTATGTAGTGATTAGTGAATTATAAATCATGATGGCAGAGGTTGGGAATTTTATAGCTCTATTAATTTTGTAAACATGAACTAGAATTATAGACGACTTTAGACTCTTATCAAAGTATGCTAAACAGCAAGAAATTCCGATTATATATGTTAACTCTGTTGTATTAAAACTGATTCCTTTAGTTCTTCATGCATGCTTCAGTGCACAGTCATTCCTAATAACATTTTGAATTGTTTAGTGAATAGTCTATATACATTCATATGCATGGTGTGTACGAAATTTCATCGAGATCGGCCAACAAAACTGTAACTCGTACTCCACCTTAATGTGAACTGTTCATTACTGAAGTTGATTGAAAGGAAAGTTGCTGTGATGGTAAGGCTTGTAATGTGGTAATGTTTACTGTTTTACATTATACTAGTATTACTTCATATTATACACTATGTTGCAAATTTTTTTAAATTTAAAAGAAAACATAATATTTTAAAGTAAACAATTTGAAAATAATTTCTTACTTTCTTTTGCAAAAAAATGTTCTGTGAACTTAAGGTTGATGTACACCCATTCTCACAGAGTTAACCTATAATTGTGAAAACTGCATTTTGCAAGTTTAATGAAGTCTTGACCATAAGCATTTTTAACTTCTTCATATTAATTTTGTAATTAAGGGATAAAATTAACATCTAAGAAAATAGACCTGCGTGGAAGAAATTTTCTTTCAAGTACTGTAGGTTATTGAAAAAATGATAAGACCAGTTTACATTAAAATTGACATTTTCAAAATATTTTATTGATTGAGGATTTTAAAAGTTGGCAGGTATGCATATGATTACTCCACTCACTGCACAAAAAGAGGTGTCATTTTAATAATTGTCATTCTTGGGGTTTCATTCATCATATTACAAAATTAACACAAAATGTAAATTGCTTTTTACCAACATAATTTATAGAAATCCTAGCAGCATGTGTATACAAATTAATTGCAAAAGTTTTATAATGTGATTATTTAAAAATTATTTTTTGCCAATACATATGGACAAAATTTTGAAAGTGTTAAAACAAGGGTTTAATAATAATCTGACTGAACTATANATTTTTTGCCAATACATATGGACAAAATTTTGAAAGTGTTAAAACAAGGGTTTAATAATAATCTGACTGAACTATACCAACACTAACTGATAGTTCCTGACCTCGTAGCACTCGCAATAATTCTTGAGGCAGCCGGAGCGCTTGCAGTTGCAGCCCTTATTGTGACGCCGCTCATCCCCAATCACACCCTTGCCGATTTTGGGCCGAAACGCGTGCGGGTTGCGGTCCAGGCATGATTTGATGGCACGCTGCCTCTCCTCCTCGTGCTCAAGGTTGTTGTAGCAGTTGTTGCAGTTGCACATGTTGCAGAACTCGCCGTTCGCAAAACAGTCGCAGTACCTGCATAGAAACATGATGTACTGAATAATTCTACTCACAACAAGCTGTGCCTATTTTTCAGCAAACAGCAAATGAAATTCATTCACAGAAACATCAAAAGTATATAAAAATATTAATATTGCTATACAGTGTAATTTTAAATTAGATGAGATAGTATGGATAACATGTTTTGTTTGTCGTGTGACGGTTTAGGAATTATAGAGCGACGCTGGCCCACACCCCCTCCCCCCCAGTATAACCAGGCGACACGTGGCACGAGGCAGGTGTTGGACCGCAGTTACACGTGTCTTGCTACGCGTCCTGCTGTGTAGGCCTCCCTGCTACCCCCCTTCACCCCCGTACGCNGATTTTTCTTCGAAAATGCTTTGCATGATGCAAGCTTCGCTTCGACTTCGCTTCACATTTAAAAAACGACCTTCGCACACGCATACTTATTATGTACTACTTATCTAATAAAGATAGATATATGCTACCGCTGACTTTTTTGTAGATCATTTAATTTTACGCAATTCTTTCGTACATAATTTTGTAATATCTCTAAAGGATTAGTCAGCGTATTCCATGAGAGCGTGCCGGCGGCAAACTTTTCCCTCGACTTGATTCACTAATACCGTTAATGCTCAGCTCCTATAAGTGCTAGGGCAATTTTTAATGCACACAAACCTTCCTCGATAAATGCAAATCATAACAGTAAAAACTGCATTCAAATCCGTTCAGTGGTTCTCGCGATTAGCGCAGTCATACAGACAGACAGACGTGCGCCAGGNATTAGCGCAGTCATGCAGACAGACAGACAGATGCACGCCAGCGACTTCCTTTCATACTATGTAGTGATTAGTGAATTATAAATCATGATGGCAGAAGTTGGGGATTTTAAAACTGTATGTATTAATTTTGTAAACATGAACTAGAATTATAGACGACTTTAGACTTATTAAAGCACGCTAAACAGCAAGAAATTTCAATTATATATGTTAACTCTGTTGTATTAGACCTGATTCCTTTAGTTCTTCATGCGGCTTCAGTGCACAGTCATTCCTAATAACATTTTGAATTGTTTAGTGAATAATCTATATACAAGCATATGCATATGTACATGCCCTGCCCACGCATTCGTCCATATTTCATTCAGTAGTTTATACAAATTGCATGTCTCTTCCAGTATATTCGTACTGAGCATAACCGAACCACTGCCTTTTTTATTAAAAGTGGTTGTGCCTTAGCAGAGAGAGATGTTCAGCCGTATTGGCTCCGTATTATTATAACTGCAGAAGTTAGACCTACTCTCATACTATTGGCATTCAAGCATCATAAGTAATATACAATTAATACACTTACCACGGTAATTCAAACTAGGCATTCATGCTTCACTTCTACATTTGGAAGAAAAATCTATTACTTTAGTTTACGAACGGCGAGGCGCTTTTTTCCTGATTTGAATAATCTGTTTAAGGTCATTTTAGCAAGTAGGCTACTATNTTCACATAAAGATGTTTCGTTCATAGTCTATCCCAGGATTTATGGCGCATATGTACATGATCACGACTTTATCAAATAATTGGTAATCAAGTGATTCAGTCTTTACCAAAATAAGTAAAATCAAGACGTTCTACCACTTCTACTTAACTTCTATCTAACCAGGGGATGTATAACTCAATGATGCGCAAGCCCTTTTACTAAATTTTTGCTTTCATATCAGAAAAAAAAGCTAATAAGACAATACGCACGTATATTTTGAACAACAACTACAAATACCTAAGCTCTTTCAAATAAAATCGGCAACGTACATTTTCATAAAATAAAAATTGTAGTACTTAATCGTGCTGCAAGCCCATGCAAATGATCCAAATCTAGCAGAACAGAGCGCCGAGACTGGTCATTGTACGCAGAACACAGTGTGTCAACAGCCAAGCCGCAGAAACCACAACTAGGCATTCACTCCCAGACAGTAATCCGATCAGGAGAACAGATAACGAGCCACCTGCTGAGTCTGGCCACTCCCCTAGAAGAAGTTTCACCTCTCGCGACTACCATATTTTCCAGCGGCACTGCATTGATGGCAGGAAATGCCTGTAATCTGAACAGAACTGTCTTCAAAATGACCAATTTTATGCTTTTGTTGAGTGTTTGGCATTTCTGGACACGGCATTGATGCGTGGCAGCAATAAATATGTTAGTTATTGTTTATACTTTGTTATGCCGCAGTTATTACCCTGGTCCACTGTGTATGTGCGGAGTGGGAAGCAATTTCCTACGAGCCTGCACTCATAGCCAGCAAAGATTTTACCCTTTTTTTTATTATTAGTTTGGCTTTCTCGGATGTTATAAAGGTGTTTTCTAGCCATAAAATGCTAACATAGTGATTTGAAAGTGTCATATCCTATTTTTTTTGTATCCAAGGTTTGTATAATGGATAATTTCACCAAAGTCTACACATTGGCCCTATCTATGCAGAGGTGCAAATTAATATTATTAAATAACAGAAGTATTTTACTTACGTACAACAAATTTCATCATATCAAAGCAGAAGGTTGTATGTTCACATAATCAAAACCTCGTACACATATTAACAGGTCCCGTATTATAAAGTTCACACATAAATGAAACTGATTATTAATTATCTCTACTAATGTTTTATAAAATTGAACTAAATTAGGAATACACAACAAAAATAGCTCAACAAAGCTGTGTACGAAATTTCATCGAGATCGGCCAAAAAAACTGTAACTCGTACTCCACCTTAATGTGAACTGTTCATTACTGAATTTGATTGAAAGGAAAGTTGCTGTGAAGGTGAGGCTTGTAATGTGGTAATGTTTACTGTTTTACATTATAATAGTATTACTTCATAATATACACTATGTTGCAAATTTTTTTTAATTTAAAAGAAAACATAATATTTTAAAGTATACAATTTGACAATAATTTCTTACTTTCTTTTGCAAAAAAATTTTCTGTGAACTTAAGGTTGATGTACACCCATACTCACAAAGTTAACCTACAATTGTGAAAACTGTATTTTTCAAGTTTAAAGAAGTCTTGACCATAAGAATTTTTAACTTCTACTTCATATTAATTTTGTAATTTAGGGATAAAATGTTAAATTAGCATGTAAGAAAATAGGCCTGTGTGGAAGAAATTTTCTTTCAAGTACTGTAGGTTATTGGAAAAATGAGAAGTCCAGTTTACATTAAAATTGACATTTTCAAAATGTTTTATTGATTGAGGATTTTAAAAGTTGGCAGGTATGCATATGATTACTCCACTCACTGCACAAAAAGAGGTGTCATTTTAATAATTTTCATTCTTGGGGTTTCATTCATCATATTACACTGAGCTTTACAAAATTAACACAAAATGTAAATTTATTTTTACCAACAGAACTTATAGAAATCGTAGCAGCTAAGATGCAGCAGCATGTGTATACAAATTAATTGCAAAAGTTTTATAATGTGATTATTTAAAAATAATTTTTTGCCAATACATATGGACAAAATTTTGAAAGTGTTAAAACAAGGGTTTAATAATAATCTGACTGAACTATACCAACACTAACTGATAGTTCCTGACCTCGTAGCACTCGCAATAATTCTTGAGGCAGCCGGAGCGCTTGCAGTTGCAGCCCTTATTGTGACGCCGCTCATCCCCAATCACGCCCTTGCCGATTTTGGGCCGAAACGCGTGCGGGTTGCGGTCCAGGCATGATTTGATGGCACGCTGCCTCTCCTCCTCGTGCTCAAGGTTGTTGTAGCAGTTGTTGCAGTTGCACATGTTGCAGAACTCCCCGTTTGCAAAACAGTCGCAGTACCTGCATGGAAACATGATCTACTGAATAATTCTACTCACAACAAGCTGTGCCTATTTTTCAGCAAACAGCAAATTAAATTCATTCACAGAAACATCAAAAGTAAATAAAATTTAATATTGCTATACAGTGTAATTTAAAATTAGATGACATAGTATGGATAACATTTTTTGTTTTAATTTGCGAAATGCATTTAGGCCCAACATCTTCTACTGTCTGATGTAAGCAAGACTATTAGAACCCCACACCTCCCTTGCCCAGTTGCTAAGGTGACTCACGAATGTGGAAAAACAGCAAAGAATGGTCATTCAGTATTGGTCCAACTGGCAAGGCAGAGTTGGTGTCCAGGCAGCATTAATGTATGCTTACAATCACAATTTGTGATACAGCCAGTACTCTTGTACAGGCACACAACTCAACCTCGGCTAACAATAAATGGCTTTGCTGTTTGAGTCTGCCTTCTTGACTGGTTCCAAAATTTGCTAATTCCACCACAACCCCATAATTTTTAATCTACCATTCAATCTTGTAACTTTGCTGATTTTCAGGGGTTACATTTACAGTTAGTCACAGATGTTATAACTATATATGATTACAGAGTATTTGCCAATTTATTTAATATAACTTCCAAATTCAGCTTTATTATAGGAGTTGAAACAAAACACAGTATAATCTTTGGTTAATCTAATAGTTTATTGACATAGAGATCTTATGTAAGTATATTTCATTTGTTTCTAGACGATATTCAGTATTATAATTATGTTTGTTATTCCTTCATTCCCTAGAGGGTAGGATGTATTGAATGTTTATTAAACAAATGCACGAAAGAAAATATATACTAGTTGTCTCTCATCTCGCCATCGCTGGTTGGTGGAGAGATTTCGCATGGTCAGACGACTGCCAATTGGAGGACAGGTGACAACATAAGTTATGAAAAAGTAAAATCATACTTAATTTTCTTTAACAGAAAGAATACCATCACCGTCAAGACTGGATGTGTGAATGTAACGAACGTGGGTAGCACCAGTGGCTCAACTTCTATCATTAATTCNGAAAGAAAATATATACTAGTTGTCTCTCATCTCGCCATCGCTGGTTGGTGGAGAGATTTCGCATGGTCAGACGACTGCCAATTGGAGGACAGGTGACAACATAAGTTATGAAAAAGTAAAATCATACTTAATTTTCTTTAACAGAAAGAATACCATCACCGTCAAGACTGGATGTGTGAATGTAACGTATGTGGGTAGCACCAGTGGCTCAACTTCTATCATTAATTCAGACAGAACCTTATCTTCTACAAAATCATTTTCCACTCAATTAACGTAGCCACAAGGGTGTAGGCGACTACATGTCTGCTTTCTTCGTAATTTCCTATGCACCAGTTCATCTAAAATTGCTGCGAGATGTTTTAAATGTCTCCCTCAATAAAAAGTCGAGTGATATTTGTCCAAACTGTTGGAGAAGAAGAAGAATGGGAAAATAAAATCTTGATAAACTTTGAATTTCGACCTTCTGACTTTTACTGAAATGTTAGTCTCCTTGTCGCTGCTTGTAACATGGACTGAAGTTCCACAACAGCCTACCATGTGCTCAAAATATCACGGGCTATTCCTCCATCACCACTCGGAAATGGCAGACCTCTACATCCGCCTGCAGTGTGGCCAGCCCTTAGACTTCCTGTTCACTTCTTTATCCATCCCCATGTTTTATGGCCGCAGGAAAGGAGCCACACCACTAGACAGAAGAAGGTGCATTATCAAAACATGCCATCCAGAGACTATTTTCTCATAAGGACCATCAATCAAAAAGTGAGACCAGCTTGCCCGACAGTAACTTTCCATCACTTTGATTCAGTTATTCACACTACTTGATTGTAGAGGCACCAGACCATCCTGATCACCCAAACATCAACAGCTGGAACCAGATCCCATGATGTGATATAAAACCCAGCTCAGTATTGTTGCTGCCACCCTCACGAGCCAAGTACATGCCCAATCATGCATGGATGGCCATTTACAGCCGACGAAACAGACCCACTCCAACTGCCATACTAAAAATCAATAAGAAGTATCATTTGCTGAGCGAGTGTGTTCTGTGTAAATAGTTGTGTTAGTGGGCAAATCTTGAGCTACAGCAACTTGTACCATTCTTGTACTAAAATCAGACAGTTACAGCAAGATGGCCACCATGACCGAGTTGTGTTGTCGTGCATACTTGTGTGTTGTACATAATCAACGGACGTGGAAACAACAACTTTGATGTGCTTTTGTCTTTCGATGGTCCTCCATTTTGTGAATCAAATCATATGTAATATTTTCAATTCAGGGCAGGATTGTACCCTTATTGATCAGATTTTTTGTGTCGTAAGTAAGCGTTAGTAGTGTATGAACGAGTACGTGTTTACATGTGTTGCAGGTGATAGTGTTTGTTGGCAATGAAGATAATGCCCTCAGAGACGTTTTAAGTGCAGTTGACTGAAATTTTGGCTGTGTGCGAGTATATTTATTGTGTTTGCCTGTGAGGTAGGCCTAACCTAAAAACTTGAAATGGCGGACTCGTTTGTTTTGCATCACCGGTTTTTAAAATGCGGAGGAACGTTTGAAATGTGCTGTAGTATTAGCAGATGCACGAAAAAAGATGCTTCTAAACAAGGACTGTATAAAGCAACAGTACGGGATTTAAAACAGTTACGTCAGGGTTTTGAGGACAAGCATATTGCCCTAGAAATTGCTTTAAAATATTATGATACGTTTGTTGCTGTGGCACATGCATAACGCTTTTCCACGTTTAATGACAACTTTTATGCTGTTATGGCCGAACATGATTCGTTAGCAAACAAGGCCGAAATAACCATCCTACTCGAGTAATGATGGACTGGGGTCACATGTGACGTTACCCCGAACTAACCTTCCCACTTTCAATGGCAAAATCACTACATGGACAAGCTTTTCAAAATTATTTCAGTCCTTAACAGCAAAACAGACCTTGTTGAGCAATGTGGAGCGCCTTGCCTACTTAAGGACGTCATTAGAAGAGGAAACACTCATGTTGATTCAGTCGCATGCGCTCAAAGATAGAAATTATTCAGTAGTGTGAGACATACTAGTCAGAAGGTATGCTAACAAACAGCTTATTACATCCCAACATCTAGATGCCCTTTTGAAAATATCCACGGTAACTCAGGACTCACCAGCTGCTCTGAGGCATTTCAGTAGACACATGGGATCTAATTCTTATACATCTATTAAAGAAAAAACTAGATTCCACACTTCGGCAACAGTGGGAACTGGAATTGAATACAGATTCTGTTCCTACCGTGAAGCAGTTAACGCCCTTCTTGGAAAAACAGTGTCAATCCATGGAAGCTGTCAGTCATTCCAAAGGTAAAGTGCCCCAAGGGAAGGTACCAATTGGAGCAAACACAGCTGCTAATTCTCAAAAGCATGACCTCTTTTCACCACAATATTCAACTTCCTTTATTAGTTCGTACCCAGTAGAAAGAAAGTGTGAATTGTGCCATACGGTTCACATGCTTCATCGCTGTCCGGACGTTTTGTCGAAATCCCCATTAGAGAGGTCTGCTGTAGTCAAAACGCTAGAGTATGTTTTGTACTGTTTACATAGTGCACATGTGGCCAAGGACTGTTCATCACCATTAAATTGTAGAAAGTATCCTGCAAGGCACCACACACTACTTCATTGCGAGGAAACGCACAAGAATTGCAAGGACACATCTTCCGAGTCGTCTTAAAGTGCTCAACTGCCATCACGTCTGATAATGAGCATCAAGATGAATGTACCATGTACTTTCTGTGCTGTAACTTCACAAACATTATCGAGCACGACTGCAACCCTTTTGTCAGTGCTGCTTTCAACAGCCATGGTCGATGTTGTAACTAATGAGGACACAGTACACACAGTTTGCGTGTTGTTGGACTCCGCCAGTCAAGCGAGGTTAATTTCGGAAGCATGTGATCAGTGCATGGCTCTACCAAATGGAAAAGCCAACTTACCTGTTCGTGGGTTGGCTCACACGCCACTTAGTTCAGCAAAGAGTGTATCCACGTGTATCATCAAACTTGTTGATAAAGTCTCTCTTCATTATCAGATTAGTGCATTTGTGATACCCAAGATCTCGTCCAAGCTGCCTGATGTACAAGTAGATCCTGGCGTATGGGCACATGTGACCCATCTGCAGTTAGTAGATCCTAACTTTGCTACTCCTGGTTCAGTGTACATGCTTCTGGGAGCAGAGATATGTGCATACCTGTTCAGTGGCCATCGTGTTGAAGGTGATACTGGGCAGCCCATCGCCTTGGAAACTGTTGGACTTAACGAGGCGGAAGAGAGCAGCAAGAGCAGAGAGCCTTAGCATGACTGGTGCTAAGGCGAGCTGCAGGTATCAACTGCCGTTGTGCAGCGGTGCAGGGCCATGTATCCTCCTGAGCTAGG
>NQII01000985.1:334984-475650 GCA_002778355.1 Clitarchus hookeri | reverse complement strand
CATGGTTCGAAATTCAGCAGTTTTGGTTCATACGGACAACTCAGTCGTACAGACAAATTTTGAAGAACCGTGAATGTCTGTAAAGTAATGGTTTGATTAATTTTTTTTCAGAAGATGTCTACCTATTGAAATTAATTTATATTAAATTTAAAATGAGTGCCATTTTTCTAATAGGGACAATTGAACATGGACATACAATAGTTGATAAAACTTGTGCCGCTCAATATTTTTAACATTTTGGATGACAAGGGAAGGCTAAGAATACACCTCTCATATATAATATTTTATCAAAAGACATCTGCCAATTAAAATAAATCTATTTTTAATTTTAAAAAGTGTAATTTTCACGCTATAAATGATTAAACATGGACTTCATGTAAAAAAAAAAAAAAAAGAGGCAAATTTTGACATATAGAGATTAGGGGTGTCAAAATTGTTCCAAAATATTTATAGTGACCGACCTATCGTAATGACACTTCTTGAAACCATTGAAGGGTAATTTCAGTAAGTTTCTACTGTATTAGATTGTGTCGATTTTTGGTCACTTCAATATTGAGACAAATTCATAAAATATTTATAGCATTCGTTAAATAATAAATACGTATTATTACTAGGGATGGGTTGGTTCGGTTCTTTGGTTCCAATTTATACCGGTTCTTGAGGTTTGATTTGGAACCGGTTTTAGGTTAACAACAACTACTCGGTTCTTTTTCTACACAGCAATAAATTTACTGCAAAACTCTATCCTTACAAAAATAACTACCTCCTGTATAACGCTCCCTTTTCCCCAAAAATAAAAGAAAAAAATTCTTGGGTGCTTGCCATACATAAAAAAAAAATTAAGGAGTGGTAGTCCTAATCTGTTTGGGGATAGGTGATGTTTAGAGGGAAATGTAGTGGAACAGTCTCTCATCTCTCGCTCTTACATCACTCCTCTCCCTTCTCTGCCTTTATCACTCAGCCCGCCCCAGTAAGCAATACTGCTAGCCGATCAATACATTTCTCCACGTCTTCTTTGTTTCGCTTTGTTTCCGTGTAAGGCAGAGAATAGCCTTGACAAGAGGGCTGGAGAAGGGAAGAAGCAATGGTTTTTTTTAGAGGTGTGGCATTCCAACACAGCAAAAAAAAAAAAAAAACCATCAGGTCACTGGATAAAAAAAGGAAAAAAAAAAAAGGAAGCACTGCAGGTAAAAGAAGCAAAAAAAGAAAATGGAAGCCAGCTGGTAAAAGAAGCAAAAAGAAAAAGGAAGCAGGCCACCCACTGGAGTTGTTGACATTCTTTTAATGACCATAGGTTAAAGTCACACACAATGTTTTGGCTTTTAGAGCCACTGCCAGTTATTTAGTTAAAGTATTTTCCAAACATATCACAATCACCACCTATTAATGTAAAAAAAAAAAAGAATAATTTGTTACATATTTACTAACCTTAAATAAATTAGTACAAGTTTATCTGTATACATTAAATCTTATGTTCCACACATTGTTATTGTTCTATTCTTTGGTAGGGTAAATAAGACATTTAATGAATTTTACCTGCATTAGTTGAATGAAGTTGCAAGCAAAATGCAAGTATTCAAAATGGAACGAAATACCAGAACCAATATTTAAATTGTAGAATTGGTACCGGAACCGGAACCGATATTTTTTGTTATTCGACCCATCCCTAATTATTTCAATAAATTTTATTAAAAATGTTATTGACAAGTATGGTACTTTATTTACTTTTTGTACACTACACCAAAATAAGTTAACAGTATGCTTTTAATTGTGCTGCGCATCACCAATACTATTGCTTAAGAAAAATAGCAACATAATTTCAACTTAAATTTAAGCAAAGAGCTTTCTCACACACTGACAGCACATTGGTGAATCTGCATTACAGGATCGGCACATTGGTGATTCAGCACATTGACATAATTTTGTGGATCGACACAGCTCTTAATTTTTTTTCATTATATTTTTTTTTATATTTTAACCCCCTCCTCCAAGTCTTAACACATTACCATTTTTTACTAAAATATAATTTGTTTAATTTTTTAAATAACGGTTTTTTAAATTTTATAATGATAATTTTATAGTATCAAAGTTTGGATGTATTAATCATCATCACACTCATGATCATTATCATTACTCTCATCCTTAAATTCATTAAAATCATTATCATTACTCTCATCAAATTCATTATAATCAAAATCAATATTTAAGAAATTGAGTCATATGCTTCTATTTCTTTAAAATGATCATAAGGTCCATATATTTGTAATATTTCATGATCACTTTTTAGAATTTCATAATGAATTCTAATAAATTATTTAAAATCCTCTTTTCTCATTCTAGAACATCCTTCTAACTTTAAAGTTCTGGCTAATTCTTTTTAACTACCTTACTATCATTTGATCTAAGTTTGGTGCTATAAAATTGTCCTCTCTATACAGTAATACCCCGCTTTACGCGACCCCGTTATGCGCGGTTTCAGTATAACGCGAATTTCAAATTTCGCGCTCAAATGCCTCTCATTACGCGAAAGAGTGCGTATAAACATAATGTAGTCATCAACTTCTCTATGGTCGCGGGAATCCCCGCTTCCTCTGAACATTCTGTTTGAAGAATTGGGAATTCCCCGTCCTTCGACTTTGTTCTATGGGGATTCCCTCGTTCGTTTCGTTTGTTCCGTCATGTTTAGTTCGGCTGGCAGTCGTGTTTTAACATTTATTGGAGATATGTCATAATTTAACGCTACGTCAAAAATGCCGCCTGTAAAGAAAAAAGAGCGTAAAAGCGTAACTTTGGAATTGAAGATGAAAGTGTTAAGAAGAATGGAAAATGGAGGCAAAGCAACAATTGTTGGGAGAGATTTTGGACTATCAGAATCGACTGTGAGAACGATTTTTAAAAATCGGGCAAAAATTAAAGTCTCCAGCGAAAGTTCAACACCTGTAAGTGCAACAAAACTTTCTCGTTCGAGATCCTCTATCTTAGAAAGAATGGAGAAGTTACTGTCAGTCTGGATCGAAGATTTGAATAAGAAGAACACACCACTAAGTCAAGACCTCATATGCACAAAAGCAAAATCTTTATATGAGATGCTGAAAACAGAAGAAGGAGAAGGGAGTTCCACTCCGACTTTTGCTGCCAGCAGAGGCTGGTTCCATCGGTTCAAGCAGCGTTCTAATCTTCACAATATCCACATAACAGGCGAGGCGGCCAGCGCGGACATTCAAGCTGCAGCTGAGTTTCCAGACAAGTTTCAAGAGTTCGTTGGACGAGAGAAAATTCCTGCTTGTCTCATCTTCAATGTTGATGAGACCGGACTTTACTGGAAAAAAATGCCATCTCGAACATTCATTTCTAAGGAAGAACGTCAAGCCAGTGGTTTCAAAGCTGCGAAAGATCGACTAACACTTCTGCTGGGTGGTAATGCCACTGGTGATTTCAAACTGAAACCTTTACTAGTGTACCATTCAGAAACACCCCGTGCAATGCGAGGCACAGACAAGACAAGTCTACCAGTTGTGTGGCGATCAAACAGAAAGGCGTGGGTTACACGGGAAATTTTTCAAGAATGGTATTCTAATAGTTTTTGCCCATCAGTCAAATCCTACTGTGACAGAAATGGGCTTGAACCTAAAGTTATATTACTCTTAGACAATGCCCCAGGACATCCAACCTCACTTGATACGCCCAGAGACTTAAAAGTGTACGTGAAGTTCCTTCCACCAAACACTACGTCAATATTACAACCTATGGACCAGGGAGCAATAGCAAACTTCAAAGCTTATTACCATCGCCGCACTTTTAGCCAACTAATTCATGAAACTGACGGGGAAGGAAGACAGTCTATGCGAGAGTGGTGGAAGTCATACAACATTATGAAGGCTATTCACAACATAGAAGAGGCTTGGAAGGAAGTTAAAAAGAGTTGTATGAACGGGGTGTGGCGTAATCTTTGGCCAGATGTAGTGGAAGCACCTAGAAGAATTGTCCAGATGCAGAGACAAGTGCTTGAAGACATTGCTGCAATGATTGAGGGGTCTGAACTTGAAGATGTCGCAGTAGAAGATCTCGTAGAACTTGTAGCAACGCACGACGATCCTCTCAGCAATGAAGATCTGATCGAGTTACAGAATAATCCTATCTACGATGAGGAAGAACAAGTAGAAGAGAAAGTTTTATCTTCAGGGGGAATACAAAATGCTCTTTCAAAAATTTATTCAGGTTTGGACATATTGCAGAGTATAGACAATAATGATGACCGTGTCTTAACCGTGTGTCAAACTATTAAAAACAGTGTTGGGTGTTATGAACGTATTTTACAAGAACGTAAAAAAAACGCTACCCAAAAGACAATAGATGTATTTTTCCGTAAAAAATAATTAATAGTATGTATGTATTGCATAAAGTGTTCTTAGAATTAAAGTGATTGATTAAAATGATTCGTATTTTTTTGTATTAAATTTTGACTATGTTTAATCATAAACCTCGATATACGCGAATTTCAGTTAACGCGATTTTTTCCGGAACGTATCCCTCGCGTAAAGCGGGGTATTACTGTATAGATAAAAATTTCTAAACAATGTTGTTACTCTGTTCTTAAATACTCTTATCCAACTATATAAAAATATTTTTAATTTAAATGATTTGCTCATTTTTAAGCCCCAAATTTCAATTCAATTAAAAAATGATATATTGGATGTTGCTTCTATGGTATTTTTTCTTTTAACATTAAACACTTAATTTTTTAAAAAATATTATTTACAATTAATTTTTAAAAAACCTAAATATACNTTTTTCTTTTAACATTAAACACTTAATTTTTTAAAAAATATTATTTACAATTAATTTTTAAAAAACCTAAATATACGATTTAATTTTTTATCAAAATTTAAAATATTTTTTTTTATTTTGAAGCTAATATCAAGTAATCATAGATATATTTTTTTAATAAAAAATATAGAGAAAATCTTTATTGCCACCCTCTTCCCTATGTATCTCTTTATCATCCTCCCTCCCTCCCTCTTTTTCACTCTATATATATATACACATATACACACACATACATATATATATACACATACATATATATATATATATATATAGTCGGTTGACGACTGGAAGAGACTTTCTTGAAGCCCTGCTAAAGATTTACTTTCAAGCCCATTTCGTATCCTTCCGCCAAAAGTAAACAAACATTGCCATGTGACAGTCACATGGCAATGTTTACATTCCACTGTGTGTGTACATGTGTTCGCACATACACGTACCCATTATAAAAGTCATGTAATGTATATATTATTAATGGATATTCCACAAGCGTAAAGTTTTTAATCTTGAGAATTTCACACAAAAGAATATGCGATGCCAGCGAAAAAACATTTCATTCTATAAACCCAAAATGCTAGTATTTTGACGAATCGATAGTAGTTGTCTATTTACAATCGATTGTTAGTGACTTTTGATAAATTCCCGTACATCGAAGGCCAAATCATCAGTATTGATCGAAATTGCTACAGACGTTAAAATGGCGTGGTGGTTGAGTCGGATGTTTCGCGCAATTGTAAAACGTTATTTAAAAATGGCTGTGACGGTTTTTCGACAAGACGGCAGAGTTTGCGAGTGAAGGATTCTACGTCTTCGACAATGTGAAAACAATTCTTATGTGCAAACACTGCAACGTTAGAATAAAGTGGCAAAGGAAAGACACGTGCGCGAAACACACAAAAACAAAAGAAATTAGAACTTAAAGTGAGCACAAATTAAAATCATACGTTATTAAAAACCAAATAATAAAGAGCGGATATTAGTAAAACAACGCAGATAAATGAATTATTATAGGTTAAACGAGATAATCGCACAAATTCTCTGGCACGTGTGTCAACAACACAAGAACTACGAAGGTTAGTAAACAAACGGCCGCGTTATTTTAACCTTGAGCGTAATCATGTGGCTATGCAAGAAACGTTGAAATCTAAATATGTTAGCATCACGTCATTAATANAACCTTGAGCGTAATCATGTGGCTATGCAAGAAACGTTGAAATCTAAATATGTTAGCATCACGTCATTAATAATTGACATAATAAGATACAATTCTTTTTGACACCCATTTGTAAGCGATAAATTAACAATTACGTTAAAACTTTGGAACTATTTCCTCTCTTTGTGCTGGCAACCTAACGGCATAACTGTATCCGCGCTCGCCGCTGTTTGTAATGTTATATGCATGTCACTAACGACTAGGGTGTTTTTTCAAAGGTTGATTTTCAAAAGTTTCTTCCAGTCGTGAACTGACTATAGACACACACACACACGTGCACACACATATTTCTGTCTTCTGAAATAAAATTTTTTTATCATAAAGTCAGAATTTTTAGGGAATAAACTTACTGAAAATAGACTTCACACTCAAAAGGGGGATGTTCAAAATCGGTCTGCAACGATTTAATGTGGGTAAAAAATTTACGAGGCTATTCTCAGGAACTGGGAGGCCTCATAAAATTGATGTCTGACTGGATTTTTTCTGTGGCATTTACTGTTTGAAATGGAAGTGCAAGACCCCGACCAACCAGCCTTACCATTTGTACAGTGGCTTTACAGAATGCCATGTCAGGGTCTTACCTGACGAATGATAACTTTCTGAGGGCTCATCAACGGTTTGACAGTGGCGGATGTGGCTGTGGTGGACGTCGTGGCGGGATGGCTTGCGACTGTCTGCAGCGGGGTGTTGGGCCTCAGCTGCGTGATCCCAGTAACGGGCGCTGGCAGGATCTTTGCTGGTGGTTTGGTGACCGATGCTGACGGCACCAGCGTGATCTTCGCAGACTGCTTCACAGGGGACTGCACCACTTGGTTCACAATGATGCTCTGCTGCAAGTTTAATTGTAACTGTGTCAATTATTTGCATTATCACTGTTAAATAAAACTAAAATNACAATGATGCTCTGCTGCAAGTTTAATTGTAACTGTGTCAATTATTTGCATTATCACTGTTAAATAAAACTAAAATTTTGTCAAAGCAGCACTTGGTACAGATGTAGCTCTATTACAATTGTTGTTTTATGGCATTCCATAATTCATTTATTTGTATGAATGCTCGCAAATATTTTCAGAGGATATCAAGATGAAAACGTTAGTTCAATTGAAAATACTGAAATGAAAACACCACTTTTCAGGTTTCAAAATATCGCTTTCCGTCATTTCAATACAACAAAATTGTCCAGTCTCTAGCCATAACCCATCATGCACAACTCACTCACTTTAAATTTAAAATGTTGCCCCTGAACGAGTATCAGGTACTTGCCTGCCGAACAGAAAAACCACCCCCAGCCTTTCGCAATCCACTGGTGCGGCACAGCTGGTCGCGCAGACGAGGAAGAGAGGGGATAACCCGAAGCTTCCCCAGCAAACGACATCAGTAGCCAAGCGAATACAAGGCCTTGCAACCAGGAAATCTGCCGATAGTTCTGGGCTGCTAGCCTCAGCACAACTGGTGCCGAAGCTCTCTGCCAACTCCTCCTCCCTCAGGAGTCATCACCAAAGGAAGACCAGTTGACGAGCCACGGTAACACCAACGGTACCACGGCCAACTCCTCCCTGAGGAGCCACCACAGCAGGACGACCTGCCGTCGTCAGACTAACAAGCTGACAACTTGCCACGGTATCCTAACAGTACCCAAATCAAATCCGAAGCCCAAAGAGCCACCCAAGCAACCTCGACCTCAGACAGCAACAGCTAAATGGTACCCCGGCCCACTAAGGAGATGGTGTACCTCGGATCAATATTTAACCTATTATAAACATTCTACTTCGCTTTTTCATTCCGACAGACACCTTAACCTGTCATTGTAAGTAACTTCCATAGGGAAAGTCGATTATCAACCAACTGGCAAATATAGGAGAGAGTATGGGCCACCGTGTTTATTCTCATGAGACTAAATACGAAACTGTTATAACATATGTGTATAATTTCTGGGGTGAACTTCTGTTATCCTTCTCCAACTGTTCAACCTCACCACTGTAAGCATCGCCACTCAGGGGGAGCGGCAGGAGACCATATTATTGCTATTAGATTTCCGACTATAGAGCAGGACCACGGGCCATTCCATACTGAGGACAGCCCATGCATCAAGACGCACACACCTTAACAGACCACCCATACTGTAGATGGGGTACGGCATCAAGTGCGTAGTACGGAACAGCCCCCCAACTAGGCACACTACACGACGAAGAAGTTATGCCAGGCAAGTCAGCGCGTCTGTGCCAGTCACAATGCCACAGCCAGCCGTAAGCTTTTCGTAATTGGCTAATGTATGGCAGAGAACTGGCACAGGTGCGTTTCTCCTGGTGACTGCTGTACTGGATATAGGGTATATCTAAAAATAGGTACCAAACCCCTACGCAGCCAGGACTACCCAATACCTATTGACTCCGCCCAACCTCCACATCTCAGGCGGCTGAATGTTTCCGTGGGACACAACTNCAGGACTACCCAATACCTATTGACTCCGCCCAACCTCCACATCTCAGGCGGCTGAATGTTTCCGTGGGACACAACTACAGTCACGTCACGTGTTTGTCCTGCGTTTGTGCTCTCGTTCATGAGATACCATTCTATAGTATCATTTTATTCTGAAGAAGAATGTTTATTAATGTTTTAAGTATTTTGTTGAAACACATGTTTTTTTTTTTTTGCAAAACGCTATTAAAGATTGAATTTTCACTTGGCAAAAGTAAGTGTCTCCAATGTTACACTTTTTTGTAACTGACTGGCACAAAGGAGGTCAAATATAACTCTCTGAGGTGTAATTTTATAGGGACAACATATGTTAGTTAAAGTTAATATGAACTGATATTTCGTTAAAATAACCTACAATTTTCCGCAAGATGTCACCAAACATTAAATTATCGCTCCGCAAAATTTTTTTGTCTCCAATGTTAAAGTTTTTATAATTGATTAGTGACAAGGGACCACATACCTTTCTGAGGTATCATTTTATTCAAAAGATGTCTGTTAATTACTACAAATTAATGTTTTGTTGAAATAACCTCAGATTTTTCGGCAAGATGCCACCAAACGCTAAAAGTATGCAGTCTTCAATAGATATTAACCATTTTTGAAGTTGATTGGTGACAAAAAAGGTTGCATTTCATCACAAAATGAAAAATAATTTCATAAGATCTCAGTCTTAACGAAAGTTTAACACATTTAAAAAAAAAAAGCAAGGTATTCATTACAACAATTTTGCTGCAAAACCAAACCAAGGAAATGGACAATTCGAAGTATTTACCACAGGGTTTCTTGCCTATATTTAAATTTTCNCAGGACTACCCAATACCTATTGACTCCGCCCAACCTCCACATCTCAGGCGGCTGAATGTTTCCGTGGGACACAACTGCAGTCACGTCACGTGTTTGTCCTGCCTTTGTGCTCTCGTTCATGAGATACCATTCTATAGTATCATTTTATTCTGAAGAAGAATGTTTATTAATGTTTTAAGTATTTTGTTGAAACACATGTTTTTTTTTTTTTGCAAAACGCTATTAAAGATTGAATTTTCACTTGGCAAAAGTAAGTGTCTCCAATGTTACACTTTTTTGTAACTGACTGGCACAAAGGAGGTCAAATATAACTCTCTGAGGTGTAATTTTATAGGGACAACATATGTTAGTTAAAGTTAATATGAACTGATATTTCGTTAAAATAACCTACAATTTTCCGCAAGATGTCACCAAGCATTAAATTATCGCTCCGCAAATTTTTTTTGTCTCCAATGTTAAAGTTTTTATAATTGATTAGTGACAAGGGACCACATACCTTTCTGCGGTATCATTTTATTCAAAAGATGTCTGTTAATTACTACAAATTAATGTTTTGTTGAAATAACCTCAGATTTTTCGGCAAGATGCCACCAAACGCTAAAAGTATGCAGTCTTCAATAGATATTAACAATTTTTGAAGTTGATTGGTGACAAAAAAGGTTGCATTTCATCACAAAATGAAAAATAATTTCATAAGATCTCAGTCTTAACGAAAGTTTAACACATTTCAAAACATTTTAGCAAGGTATTCATTACAACAATTTCGCTGCAAAACCAAACCAAGGAAATGGACAATTCGAAGTATTTACCACAGGGTTTCTTGCCTATATTTAAATTTTCNTGCTGCAAAACCAAACCAAGGAAATGGACAATTCGAAGTATTTACCACAGGGTTTCTTGCCTATATTTAAATTTTCATTTTATGTAGCTTTTTTAAAACTAAAATAATGAAAACAAACAAAATGATTAAATGATTCAGACAAAAATTTTTTTTTGCTGGGGCATTAAATGCACATTTATTAAAAACCTGAATATTCATAGAAATAAAAGATTTTTATTTAGTTACAACTTTAAAAACCAAATTGCTTACCAAAACAAAAACTAGATTTCGTCATTTTACTTTTTTGTATTGGTATACAGAATATTCGCACAAACCTACGAAAAAGTTTATGTGGAATCATTTTATTCAGAAGATGTGTGTTTATTAATATAAATTAATGTATCGTTGAAATAACCTCTTGTTTTCCAAAAAAAATGCCATCAAAAATTTAATTTTCGCTTTCTGAAAAGTACGCGTCTCCAATTTTACAGTTTTTTGTAATTGCTTGGTAGGGACATGCAAATTTTGTGTTAATTTATGGCATCAATCTAAAATTCAGAGTACTGTATACACTTGAGCTGGCATTGCTTCTCCATTGATTGTTGCCTATAAGTGAAGTTGCTTCCGTTCTGAGTGACCTGCACGTGATTGCAGCACACAATTGTGAAGTGTTCATTAATTGGCTCAGAGTTACCCAGGACATGTCAAATAAAGAAAGGTCCAACGGCAAACGTTTTGCAAAGGTAAAAGTGTTTTAAGTTTAAAATGACAAGACGTCTTCTAGATACCAGAGACCAGCTACCCCCAAAGAGTCTACATCCCCCTTAACCTCACTTACTACTTTAGTAGTGACACCCAAGACACCTTCAGGACTAACAGTGTTGCTAGTTAGGACAAATTGTTCTCATAGCTATAGGCCATTTGCGGTTAATACACACTTATCTCAAGCTGCTAAAGTTCTACTTTTGGTTACAGATTACGTGTACTTCCGCTATATATAAACATCAACAGTGCCATGTGACTATGTTTTAACTGTGAAATGCTTGTTTAATGTTTTCAACAGTTCAAAGAATTTAGTCACATTTCAAAAACCATTTCGTACGAATGTTCACAATTTAGGCCTATAACCATATTTGGGTCAACGTTATGACTTTTAACAATGTCTATCTTGATGATAGTCTTACGGTTAACGTATTTGTTATACACGACATAGCACATTACACATAATACACATTAATATTTTGCCACGACTGTGTTTAACCCTGTTACAATTGCGGGGGAAAGAACTGTTGTATTTAACCTCTTGTTCTTGATATGTGTTGGGTTATTTCGTTAAAACGACGGCCTCAGTTGTAATAAAAGTTTTAACGAAGGAAAAATCAGTCCAACGAAAAGACACAGCCAATTTAAGCACGCAAACTATTTTTTGTATGTAGCAGCAAAAAAATTAAAAGATGGTGAAAATGCACACAAATAGACTTACGGTAACTGTTATTCCGCTTATATTTATATGTATTGGTACTTAATGTTNCTTGTTCTTGATATGTGTTGGGTTATTTCGTTAAAACGACGGCCTCAGTTGTAATAAAAGTTTTAACGAAGGAAAACTCAGTCCAACGAAAAGACACAGCAAATTTAAGCACGCAAACTATTTTTTGTATGTAGCAGCAAAAAAATTAAAAGATAGTGGTGAAAATGCACACAAATAGACTTACGGTAACTGTTATTCCGCTTATATTTATATGTATTGGTACTTAATGTTTNTGGTGAAAATGCACACAAATAGACTTACGGTAACTGTTATTCCGCTTATATTTATATGTATTGGTACTTAATGTTTTCTAGGTTTATTTCATTATTTATTTTAATTTACCTGGCTGGGCTTAGTACTTTGTCGCGGTTGTAGCAAACATTCAAATCACAGAAACGTATACACGTTACACAATTGCTGTTAAAACACCTAGGGCAAGGTTACGCCATTGTGATAAACAGACGTGACTTCCAAACAATTAATTTCATCTTAAAAGCAGTTTACGGTTAAAACGCACCAATTTAACACGCCCGATATTTGCAATCACACACACACTGGTCCAACGTAACGTAATGGCAACAATATTCTTCCACCCACACACAGCGGTCACGACGCACGTTACAGTATATTTATTCATGTCGTGGAAAAACAGATTAATTACATCGTAACTTGCCTAGGTAGGTTTAAAAAAACACAAAGAGTACGAACTTGACGCTTTGTTCAGAAATACGCCATGTCATGTCGGCGTTGCCAGTCGCCACTTCTGCCAACTTCGGATTTGGGTAATTGTAAAGAATAGCAACTTTTCTGAAAACAAAAGAAAAATTCACGAAAGTGGTATAATTCCACTCTACTAACTACACAGAACACGAATTTACTAGGAGCATCAACATATATCAATACAAAATAACAAATACGACAGTGGGGAGGGCTATGAAGATCGAGGAAATTGTGGGGTGAAACATGTGTAAAATATGTACATTATCGTTATATTTTCTTACGTAAACAAGTTAAATACAAAAAGACCTAACCGAACAATACCTAACTTCACAATATGTAAATACAGGGGTACTGTTTGCCAACACATAATACAGTATATCTTCGTGCTGCAGTTCATAGAACACCTGTGAGTTACACATCTTGAAGCAAGGTATAATTCGGTTAGGTATGCTACATATCAAATAGCTATACACCCAGCAATATCTAAACCCTTGACGACATACTACAAAATGTAAAACCCTGTCATATACATATACCACACATAATAAAATTGTGCCAAAACCATAATAAGAAAGCTCGGCGTAGGGTCGTCATTCACCCCTGTGATTCACCTATCGTGAAGTTAGGTTAGGTCTGCTGCATTTTGCATGACTGGCTGCAAAATTATGCAAGCCCTTCAACTAACACACTCACACGCAATACTACACAGTACAATTCACTGCAATATAATCGCTGTCTATGCTAAAACTCCAAAAGTATTACATTACTCGCCCATTGAATCGGCATACATACCTTGTAGATGATTAAGCACGACACATTAATGTCTATTAAATCTGTCGAAATTCCATTCACTCAAATTACCGCACAAATATTATATTTTCACATTTGCAATGGACATAATGTCACAGAAACACTCGTATTTTCACATTATTTGATTTAACATGACGCTATTCCCAACCTGTGGGTACTGGGGTCCTCAGTTAAAGTTTGATGGCACAGACTATAAGGTGCCTTGAAGGTTGTGGGTATATCAATGAGGTGGTCTTTCNGTCCTCAGTTAAAGTTTGATGGCACAGACTATAAGGTGCCTTGAAGGTTGTGGGTATATCAATGAGGTGGTCTTTCGGTGTTTCACTTTGCTGGTTGGTTATATTGTCTCGAGTTTAAATATACAGAAACACTTCCGAGGTGTGGTACTCTATTTAACTAACTCGGATTAACTGTGAGCGACGTCGTGGGGGAGACTTCTTTGGACGACGACTTGATACTTAGCTCTGCTTGTAGTGCTTCGTATGTGTCGGCTGGATGAGGTCCGGCGATGTGGGCGGCCTTGGAAAGGCCCGCGTTTGGTACAGTCTCCCCTCGNGTCCTCAGTTAAAGTTTGATGGCACAGACTATAAGGTGCCTTGAAGGTTGTGGGTATATCAATGAGGTGGTCTTTCTGTGTTTCACTTTACTAGTTGGTTATATTGTCTCGAGTTTAAATATACAGAAACACTTCCGAGGTGTGGTACTCTATTTAACTAACTCGGATTAACTGTGAGCGACGTCGTGGGGGAGACTTCTTTGGACGACGACTTGATACTTAGCTCTGCTTGTAGTGCTTAGTATGTGTCGGCTGGATGAGGTCCGGCGATGTGGGCGGCCTTGGAAAGGCCCGCGTTTGGTACAGTCTCCCCTCGACTGCTGTTCTGGGTTCACTCCTCAACGCTCTCCTCTCGTTCCGATGTCCTCTCGCGATTCCCGATGCAACTGACTCTCTCGGCACGGTGATAAAAACTGCCCCTCTTCTCTTGTAAATTCGCTTATATCCTCTCTTGACTCCCTCCATAAGTTCCTACACATGTCTCCCTTGTTGGGGGAGGGAGGTGGGAGGAGGGGTGACCTGCACCCTAAAACTTACCCTGTCAGCTCTCCTTCCGCAGCGCGTGTCCCAGTTGCCCCGCGGTTTGGCTAAGGGGGATAGGGGGGAGGAGTGCTCGTGGCACCCTTCCTAGCTTGTCAACTGTTTTCCCTTGTGTAACAAGAGGTGCGTGTTGACACCACTCTAGCTTGGCTCTGAATTTTCGCCAGCTTTGCTACGTATTTACGTAGTGCCTTCCGTGTGCTTCGGCGATATGCCAGCTCTTACTCAGCACAACCTTTACACGTGTAACGGAGTCACTGTCCTCTAGGTTGACCTGTCCTGGCTGTCCAAGTGTCCCACAACGTGTGTCAACTTATAGGCGCTCGCGGGGAGGATAATATTGCGGAGGAGGGGGATTTTGCCAGCGACGTTCTCTACTTACTCTATGTGCCACGCCACGCGTCAAACACATCAAACAGAATGAATTAAAATAAAACACGCATAACAGCACTCGTACATCACAAACCTCCGCACAGTCAAATTCACACATTACACTGAAATGATGCAAATTCCCACAATACAACTGTGACAAAAACCAATTTTAATGAGCATTTGTTTCCTGTCTCTGTGGATCATTGGTCACCAAATGTATTATAATGTATCATGGCGATACACGTTGACTGTTTATAAACACCATCTGTGAACGTATTTTTGTATGATCTACTATATGTATATTTATTCTACTCGTAATACATTATGTAGTACAATCCTCTTGTGAATATAGACAAGGTAAGCCTTGAGTAATTCAACAGAATTACATGATGATGTGAAAAAACAGATTTATCACAACATCGTAACTTGCCTATGTAGGTTTAAAAACACGAGTATGAACTTAACTTTTCATTTGAAACATGCCATGTCATGTCGGAGTCACCAGTCGCCACTTCTTCCAACTTCGGATTTGTAACCGCAGCACCATTACATCTAATACATTATAATAAGTATTCAAACAAAATCTCCATTAAGTTGTCAATTACAAATTCAATAATCATTATTTTGTTGTAATAATGATGAAATATGGTAAAATTGAAAACCGGTATAATTTTCCTACTACTCCAGGCGGTGCGAAACTTCCCGAGACAGAAAAAGAGATAGAGAGAAAGCCACAAGTACCGCTCCGCCTATTGAATTTTCTTCCTTAGACGAAAAAAAGAACACCATGTCACTAGGGCCTCCGCACAGTAATTTGCGCTGATGTTTTTAACTGTAATAATGAAATATATTTCCTTGAACGCTACCTAAAAATTCAAATATATCATTAGGAAATGTATAATTTACAAATAACTTACCAAAAAACTCGGTTACAACAATATTTTAACTGTGAACTATTTCTTGCTAGCCGTCGCCAACACATCGCCACTCTCACTGTTTTTAATCCGTATTCAATACAAAATAAATATTACAAGTTATAGAAGATAATAAGTTAAAGCTACATTTATTCAAGAAAACAGTACTGTAAAGTTAATCACAGTGTTATATATTTGTTGTTTACAAGTTATTGAAAAAACAGTTTGACATATTACGCCTCGGGTGATTTTTTAAAGGTTCGTTTCAAAACATCCCAAGAAATCGTGACTGTACTAGCTGATTGCACTCGTTATTTCTCACTGGTCCCCTTAACTTCCATAGGTTACGTAGCAATTAGATAAAGAGCAGAAGATAGCATGGGTTACCGTGCTTATTCCACACTGAATAAACAAGTTTTCTAGTCTAACATCGGAATACTCATTCTAGGGTGAAACCGTATCCCTTCCATCCTGGTAAGCATCATCCCTCAAGGGAGAGGCAGACGACCACGGCTTTGAACTGATTTCTGACTCTAGTGTATGACTGCAGGCCGTCTCCTAAACAAGGACAGCACGTACGTCGCCAAACACCACACATTCATAGGCCACCCATACTGTGGACAGAGTACTGAAGAGTAACTAATGAGCAGTACGGTAGAGCCCCCTATTAGCAAAACTACACAATGAAGCAGTTAGGCCACCCGAGTCAGTTAACACACTCCATACATTGCGTATAGATCTGCCAGTTGGAGTGACAGATCTTCCAAGGAGTGACAATCACCTTGCAGAGGAGGACATTAGAATATTCCATTAATATGTTGTTGATCCATAGAAGGGGTATAAAATGGAGCAACCAGAGGACAGTTATTGCCCCTGAGACTAACCAGTTACTAAGTAATCAAACCTTGTCAGCCTTCGGCTGTTTAATCGCCTGACCGTGAGCTCAAGCCACCTGTCAACTGCTGAAGCCTTACCTCACACAGTTTACCCCGCTAACATCTTTGAATCACCCCGCAAGATCGCAGGAACACAGACACCAGTTTCCAGCCGCCCACCCAGGCACCCAGCTGCAGATACACCAGAGGACCAGCAAGAAGTCAACCCTACCGCCTGCCGTCCCAGGATAGGGCGTAGTCCTGTGGCAGCAGCTTCCTGCCACCAGTCAATCCTGAGTAAGACCCGAACAAGATAAGTCAGCACCGGCACTTACCCCAGCCACCCGGAGGGTTCTCAATGTAACACCTCATTTCGTACCCAGCAGAGATGGCCTACCCCTCCAACCCTGTACAGGGGACCAGTTAAGGCCAAGCGCCTGGCGGTGCAAACTCCACCTCATTAGTTAGGGCTTGCACGAAACCCGTGTCTCTGACCTGACACCTCGTGAAATCCTTGCTCACGTGTGATGCGAATCACAACCCAGCCGCCACACGTCAATGTTTAGTTGAATATCCTTTGGTTTTTCCACAAGAGGCCATAAAAAATTGAATTTTCGCTCACCAAAAATTACGCTGTCTCCAATCTTACTGCTTTTGTAATGGTTTGACGAAGAGGAAGGTCACAGATCTCCTCCTGTGGTATAATTTTATTCGGAAAACATCGGACTATTGAATTAAATTAACATTCCATGCAAAAATCATGATATAATGCCACACAGATAATATAACATCGACTTACAATGCTTGGTGAATCCTTGCACAGCTCAATGTTTTTGAAATTTTGGATGACGAGGGGATGCTAAGTATACACCTCTTGGATATAATTTGTTTCAGAAGATGTCTACCTATTAAAATTATGTTATATTTAATAAAAAATACGTTGTCACTTTCATGCAAGAGACAATTGAACATGGTCATACAGTGCTTAATAACTTTCATAGCTCAATGTTTTAAAATTTTAGGTGACAATGGGAGATGTTAGTATACACCTCTCAGGTATCACCTTTTTCAGAAGACATCTGCCTATTAAAATAAATTTATACTTAATTTTTAAAAAATGTGTTATTTTCACACTAAAGACAATTGAACACGTAATTCATGCTAAAAATAGCAACTTTTTACTTATAGGGATTGGGGGGTTTGTCAAAACTGCCCCAAATTTTCCCAAAATATCTGTAGCGATTGACCAGTCATAACAAACTTATTTGATCGTTTCAGTTAGGTTCTAATGTATTAAAATTTTTTATTGTAGTTCAAATTATTTACAATTACCTGGCAATGTGCAAAGAATTTTGATAAATTGAGTCTTTCAACCTTGCTAACTTGCTGTAATATAATTTGTAATAATAAATGCTGTGTGATATTTTATAATTACTTCATCTGTTTCCTCTGTTTCTTACTTATTGCTTTTATCATTGTTCCCCTGCTTTGTAAGTTGAAAATGACAGAAGAAATCTCTGTACTTTGCCTCTGGGATGAAAGTGAATTCAATTACCACCACATTACTGCTTCACCAAAAGTACACTTAGGAGAGAAATGGTCACAAACAACCCACTCTGAAGCTTGAGTAAAGGAAGGTTTTGTACAGATTGCGGTGAAAACCAGCCACTGAGAAATGCAACGTATGAATTCCTGTCTAGTTCTCTCACACGCACGCAATACTGAAATCTAGCAGAGGATAGAAGAACTTGCTGCATCAGGAAACTCGCCAGCTTTTTCCTCAAAGATGTTGCTTTGCACAATAAATTTGTCACATTTTCATGCAAATGTACTGATATCTCTGAAACTACTTCACTTTGAAAAAAATTCAGATAGACAAAGGTTTGCATAAACTCAATTTAGATGCACAAATTTTTAATTTAAACACTGAACTGCATAGAAAATTAATTGTAAATACCTATAAGAACTGCATCAGATTTTCATAGAGCAATAACAATAACATTGGAACACAAGAGTATTAGAGTTTCTGTACCAACAACTTGCATAAAACACATACTCAAACAACTAAATAAATACACAGTCAACTATAATATTTATCTATGATACTCTGGTGTAAAACTGTTTACAGATTTCTAGATTCTACATAATACATTTTTTCCTTTGAGTTTGCAATACTCCCGATTGTGGTCTCAAGCTCATAAGCTGCTACTAGAGGCAGATTTTTTTAGCAGTATTTATCAAGTATAAGACAATAATTTACTTTAATTTTTATACTCAAAATGTTACGGTTAATTTTATTTTCACACACAAAGAATTTTTAGGGCAATGTTGTTAGCTGATTAACAGCAAATAGTCAACTCTCGAAGCTATGACCTTCCGCAGTTCCCGGGGAAAGTGTTGTTACTTCGAAGGGGTCATCATTTAAATTTGGACAGATTCTGACCCCTATATGAAAAAACTGCAATAAAGTTTTACCTACATGATTTTTACATGGCTGTAACAACAAAGTTACATAGTATTATGTTAAATACAGTCAAATGGTTCCTGTGAATTGACTCTTTAAGATATACCTACGCATTTGTCAGGTCAGTTTAGAAACTTTCCACGGTTCCCCAAAAACTGTCAGTATTTCAAGGGGGTCGTTATTCCTGGGGTTGCAGTGTCGAGAGTTAACTGTAATGCTACATATTATTGATTAGATATATATTTCCTTATAGTACAAGCCACTTCACAAAATCTTTCAAAAAAATAAGCAAAAGTGCTTTATTATCAGAAAAACAAAACAAATGAACCAAAAAAAGTGTTACTTCATTTGGTTTTAATGCATTTGATGTGTAGCAAACTGCCTTATATTATTAACTGCATAGTATTTGGCCACAAGTCTACTATTTGAACATTTTGTAAGCACAAAGTGTACTTTTAATTTTAATTTTACTGTCAAGTATTTTTGAATTAGCCTAGTTGACATATAGGATGATGATTTCACATGCAAATTACTGTTAATTTTTCAATTTCTTTTGTTGCAGGTGCACATGGTAACTGAGTTTCGGCAACCTGAGGAGTAATTTCACGAAGGAACAACTGAAAATGGTTTAATTTTATTTTAAAAATAACAGGTCCATTATTTTGACACAAAGAGCTTACCGCCGTCATTTCCAGGTCAGAAATGAATTCTCAGCGACAACAATTTGCAAACTAATGCAACATTTTGATGAAAGGGGTTACGTGATGAACCTTCTACCTACTGGCAGATCACGTTCGGCTCGCAATGAAGAATAAATTAAATGAGTTAGAGCCAGTGTTGAAGAAGAACCACAAACATCAATGAGAAGACGTTCTAGGGAATTATATTTGTTCCAAACCTCCGTAATATGAATTTTAAGGAATGAATTAAAGATGTTTATGTACAAAATACAGTTGGTGCAGGAACTGAAACCAGTGGACCACGATCAGTGTCGAAATTATGCAATTCGTATTCAAGAACTTGCCAGAAAAACCACAAATTTATTCATCCCCTTATCATGTCTGACGAAACTCATTTCCACTTAAATAGCTTCGTTAATAAGCAGAACTGTAGTTTCTGGGGCACAGGGAATCCAAGGATAATTCATGAGCGCTGGTTGCATTCTACCAAAGGCACCATCTGGTGTTAAGTGACCTCGCAAGAAGTTATCGGGCCCTACTTTTCTGAATCTCACGATGATGGCACTCTGACAATTACTAACGGATAATGAGGAATTATTGAGAAATTTTTTACGCATTATAGTGGAAAATCGTCCTGAAATGTGGTTTTAACAGGATGGGGCAACCCCCCATACAACTAGGGCCACAATGAATCTGTTAAGGCAAATGTTTAGCAAGCAAATAATTTCAATAAATTCCCACATTAATTGGCCGCCACGTTCGCTCGGCTTACAGTCATTGGTTACTTCCTGTGGGGCTATCTCAAGGAGCGATTGTACATGAACAAACCACATACACTTAAGTAGCTCAGGTGAATATCAGCAAAGGAATTCAAGCACTAAATTTTTGAACATGAACGACTGTTATGAACAATGCAATTTAAAGAGCCCGACTTTACGAGGCTGCAAATGGAGCCTGTTTGAAGGATGTCATCTTCCATACCTGAACTAATCAAATCTCAAGATGTTCGCTTTTTGCCTGATTCTTGCCTATCAATCAATTATCTAAATTAATTAACACAATACTTCATACATATTTTCAAATTTGCACATTCCTTGCCGTTCAGTAATTATTCTCAAAATTAAATACACAAAATGCTACTGTAGTCTTCAAACAATAGCAAGTATGATAAACTACCTCTTAAAATTCTGAGTTTTGATTCATCTATCTAAAATAATTAAATTTAAAATGATTTATAACACAACCCGAATACCTTAAAAAAAAATTAAAATGGTAATAAATGCAAACTGAAAATAAAGTCACATAAAAACATTTGAAACTGAGCCAAGAGCCTGAAGCAGCACACTTGCCTGTTTCGATGGCATAGAAGGCACAATCTGCTGTGACTTGGAAGGCGACAGAAGTCCCATCTGCTGTGCCTGGGCCAGGGTGATGGACTTGGTTGGGCTCCCCAGGATAGTGTTCTGCCCAGTACTGGTGATGATCTTCACAGGATGGCCAGAGGCAAAGTTGTCGGAGGCAACCTGCGACGTGGTGATCATGATGGGTTGGCCCTGCTGGCCTGGCTGGTTCCCTGCTATCATCACCTTGGTGTACACCTGCCGAGCCACGCATTGCAATCACACACAGTGCCCACTCGGTGCTGTCAAGACTTACTATAGCTACATGCACAATTGCATCACCTGTGTTGGAACAGTAATGATTGTGATTATGAAAATCAAAATGTTCCAGCAGACATTTGAATATTTTTATGCATACTGTCCACTGCCTTTTAAGATGCCCATAATGCAATAATCACACAAACCATACTTCTTTAACAATGAAACCTTTGTATATTAGTCCCTAGCTGAAATTAAAATTATAATACGTAGCCTACCTGAAGTATAATAATGCTGAAATAGGTAATAAAAAAGCTACCACAAAATTTGGTAGGTTCACTAGACCTACTATGCCAACTAACGACTGCTTAGAGAGAAGCATATTCAATAGAAAGGAATGGTAGAAATAAAGGTTCAGAATAAACAAGAAGTTACAGATAACTAATGTGCCTACTTTCCTCTACATGGGTGCAAATAAATTTTAATGAAGTACTTAAATTTTAAGGGAAATTAGTATGAATTATTCCAGAAATATAGCAAAATGTTCAATTTACTCACCTGACTCTACACTACAAAAAATTGGGCAAAAGAGGATATCTGTATGCATAAATGATGCTTCTGATATTGTCTACAAACAAAATTTGATTGAATTTTGTTGAAACGTTACATAGATATAACCAATTAATCTAAATTATTTATATAAACCCATTAAAACATGCCTGCCACACATAACACATGTTAATTTACATACCCTACTGTAGCAATACTTGCGTGAACTTTTGGTATAAATTGATTGATTGGTCCTCAAGATATGGCATAAAATTGTTCATTTCACAATCTTCATAAATAGAGGTCAAAAAGTTTATATATTAGCACATTCGATGATTGTCATAGCTACAACATAAAAAGTTAAATTTAAATCTGTTACATAGTGTCATAGATATAGAACACTAAGATAAAATATTTGTACAGGCACCATTCAGAAAATAAGAGACTTAAAACATATAAACTAGTATGACTTACAGCAGTACAACTTCTTTGCCAAATTTGAAAGAAATCAGTCAATTGTTTCCTGAGATACTGCATAAAAACTGTATTATTTCATGTGGGGCTATCTTACAAAATGGCAGAGAAATCAGGCTTTGCATAGGCAATTTATATATATATANATATATATCAATCAGCTTGTACTGTCAGCATACAAAGTTAAGTTGAAATTTGTTGTGCAGTTTCATAGATAAAAAAATTTGAGCTACAATGTTTAAATGGGCACCATTTTGAAAATGTGAGTGTCGGACCCTCCCAAAGTTTATCAGTATACATGGCCTTACATAGTGATACTTGTTCCGCAAATTTGGTAGATATTGGTTGTTTTTTGGAGATATGTAATTTTATGCCATGATACTATTTTACAAAATGGCGGACAAAAGAGATTTTGCGTGGACACATGTGATGCAAGCCAGCATACAGAGTTTCATTGGAATTAATTACATTGTTTCAACCATATAATACACAAAACTAAAAAACCATATGGCGAACATTTTGAAAATACGTGTCTGGCATACCAAAAACATAACAGTTAACATCACCTACCACAGTACTACTTGTTTGCCATATTTGGTGGGATTCAGGCACTTGTTTCCCTAGATATGACATAACTTCATTTATTTGTGTGCATTATCTTACAAAATGGAGGACAAAAGAGGCTCCATGGAGATACATTTGATGTTTGTTATACATACTCCCAACATACAAAGTTAAGTTGGAATTGATTACGTGGTTTCCAAGATATAGCATACTATGCTAAAATAGCTAGATGGCCACCATTTTGAAAACAAGTGTCTGAAATACTTGAAAATTGTTTGCACATATCAACTGCCACAGTATTACTTGTTTGCCAAATTTGGTACGGATCTGTCAATTGTTTCCCCGAGATATTACACAAAATTGTATTAATTCATGTAGCGCTATCTTATATGTCGGACAAAACTGATTGTAGTTTGGCTTATATGATGCTTGTAATAGATGTCAGCATACATTTTTAGTTGAAATCAGTCAAATGGTATGGTAGTTATACCAAATAAACCTCAAAGACTTGTATGATCGCCATTTTGAAAATATGTGCTAATAATGTTTTATATTTATCTGGCCTATCTTAGTAATACTTAAGTGCAAAATTTGGAGAAAATTGAGAAGTGTTCGTGATATAACGTAAAAGCTTTATTTTTCATGTGGTGCTATCTTCCAAAATGGCCAACCAACAACATTCACCTCTGAATTCAATGCTTACACCTTGCGCTGTCAGCATACAAAATTTGGTTTAAATCGGTTGAATGGTTTCCAAGATTTTAAATTTACCACCATTTTGAAAGTAAGTGTCTGGTATGGTCTAAAACTATAAAAGTTAGGTATCATTACGTAGTATTATATGTGAACCAAGTTTAGTAAAATTAGGTTCAGGCATTCAAAAATATAAGGGGGGGGGGGGCACATGCACACACAGGAAAGTGATCTCATAAGCCTTGCTTTTCTTCGGAAAGTAGGCTAAAAAATGGAGAAGTTGAGAAGGAGTGTTTTTTACAGTCTATACAGTGACTTTCTCTGGTCCTTAGTCCAGCCTCCCCTCTACTGTCTAGTTCCTCCCCCTTTGTACTAAAGAACTTCTTTGAACATACACATAACCACATCAAAATATCAATACATATAATGTATAGCAGGCAATTTAAGGCATGAAAATTTCGTGTCTCTCGTTTTAGAGCTATAAAAGAAAAATTGCAATAATATACTAAAATAATAAAACATAAAACAAAAACTTTACCTATGTAGCAAAGTTAAGGTAGCTATTACTTTTTACCAAAATACTGTTTAAAACATTCAAACAAGCAGCCTTTAAAAAAAAAGTACACTATTAACATGGACATACTGTAGATATTGTTTTATGCATATTAAAGGAAATAAGCAAACATGCAAGGATATAGATACATTAATGAAAGAATTTAATTATGTATAAATTGACTACGGGTAAATAATATGGAAACATAAGCTGAAAGAAGGGAAGTTTGGTGGTGGGAGTGGTGGTGATGGTGATGTTTTTGCCATCTGTGCGTCAAGTGTACACAATGTGAACTTTAATGTCTGCTACTAGCGTCATGTATTGTGGCTCTCAGCAGCTTCCGGAAAGCTCAGTTCTTCCTATAGCTCAATTCCTTTCTTCTAGCTCTTTGGTTATCCTTCCACATCCCCGCGCATGTGTGATCGTCATCTGCTGGGGGTAGTTACTTAAGCTGGTGTATGCGTCTGGCTTGTTCTCATCTTACTGGCTTGATTGCCTTTCTTCTGTTAACACTACCTCTTCGCCCCTTGCAGGCATCGCCAAACAAGAGGCGGTGTGCGTGTTAAATATAGAACGTAATATGTTGTTGGGTTTTTAATCGGTTGTGAGCATGTTTTGATTTGGTAGCTGTTGTGGAGTAAGTCTACCTTTCTAAATCCACTTTTAGCCACCCTTCAAATTGTGTTTCGAATAAGCCGCTTCACGGCCTGCTTGCCCAGCGTAATTATTTTTAATGTGTTGTAATTTGTCTTTTTAACTGTTTCTCGCTTGTGATGGCCTCGTTTGCCGCATTGATAATTTGATTGTGTTCGACCCAGCTGTGACACTCCACGTTTAATTGATAACCTTTGTGGCAGATGCGCACTCATGACTCATTATGATTATTATTTACCTTTTGGGGAGTTTATAAAACTGTAGTGTTTATATGAAAACTAGCAAAATGAGCTGGACTGCTCAGGTTTTTGCTGTTCTGTGTATTACCATCATTAATGTGTTTATTAATTTTTATAAAATGTTAGATTATTGGCGAGGGGTTTGTTTGGCTCCATCGGAGTGCCTCTCATCAAACATTGTAATTCTTTATAATAATTTTTATTCCACGCTTTGAATGTCTTTAAGCACCTGTTTCTCGTAGAGCCATACACACAGTACGTGACTTTGTAACTGTTCCTTTGGCTAAGTGATTGGCAGATTGGTTAGCTAGCACAAAGTATTGGTACACACTTGTTTAACGGTTGTGCTACATACTAGGTTTAATATACATTTTAACAAGCTTGTGAATTTTGCTCGGGCACTTTAATTTTAGTCAGCGCCTGTTAAAACCCAGCACGTTAATAGTGTGAGAGTGTACTCATTAATTGAATTCAAATGAATAATTCATTCATTAGGAAATATGTAAAAGTAGTCTCTGAGAATTTATTCATGCCTATATTCCCTTATTTAAACATGTTTGTAATACATATTTTGGAACAATTGCATGAATTATAGCCACTTTCCCAGAACTTATATTTTTTCTTTGCAATCCTGTGCTTAAAGTATGTCATAATGTAATACAAAAATATACTCAAGCAACCAATTATTATACACTGATGGCAATTAAAATTATAACACCATGAAGCAAGCTCCTAAAGTACCCCACATTGGGGGTATGCATAGAGCAGGCCTGTCCAACCCACCATCCGGCCCGCGAGCTAGTTAAAATTTTTAAAGTCATAGCATAGATAGATGATGACATATAATAGACAAATATTGCGCAAACAATCTTTAAAAAGTCTCTTAGATAATATGTTTATTTTATCGACTACGAATAATATTCACATGTTTGTAGGCAAGTAAATAATGTTTACCTACGATTTATAAACAATAACACGAACTGCGCTTCGTAGGTATCAAATCCGCGCGTGCACTGAGACGCGCCCCACCCTCTCACCTCACCTTCGCGCTCGTAGCACCGCCGCCGTGTCGCTCGCTCAAAGTCACTTGGCCGGCAAAGTTTGTCACGACGCGAGTAATTACTTATTTGGTTTGTTTTGTTCGATCGCGATTGTGTTTCATTTGTAAATTAATAGTGAATGAAGTTTCTTGTAGTGAAAAGTGGTGAATAAACGTAGGTACTTAATTTAAATCTTAACAAATAGATGAAGTATATTTATTTAATTACGGTTAACGATTGTCTTTTGTTATCCATACCTACATTGTTTGAGTAAATTTTGAGATACATATTTACTTAAGTAGGTGCATAATTTTGTGTTGTCTTATGGTTGTTTCAGATCAGGATGTCAACAGAGAAAAAGCGTAAAGTTGACACAGAATGTCGAATATTTAAAAACAGTTGGACTGAAGACTTTTTTGTCACAGAACATAATGAAAACATACTGTGTCTTATATGTAATCACAAAATAGCAGTTTGCAAGGAATACAATGTTAGGCGGCATTATTCTACAAAACACGCTTCTAAATACGATACGTACAAAGGTCAAATTCGAGTCGATAGTGTAAATTCGTTGAAGCTAAATATGATCGGTCAACAGGCGTTGTTCAAAAAACCAAAAGAAAACTCCGAGACAGTTACAAAAATTAGTTTCATGATAGCAGAAGCTATTGCCAAACGAAGTAAACCCCTATCTGACGGAGAATTTGTCAAGGAGTGTTTGGAGATATTTACATCGGTAGCGTGTCCGGAGCAGAAAGCAGTAGCTAAAAATATAAGCTTGTCACATCAAACCATAGCAAGAAGAATTGATGACATGGCCATAGATATTGAATCATCTTTAAAAACACAATTGAAGAAATGCGTTTTTTACAGTTTCGCTCTCGACGAAAGTACTGATATGTCGGATACGGCGCAGTTGGCAGTTTTCGTGAGAGGAGTGACAGAAGACTATACCGTGGTCGAGGAATTACTTGATTTGCGTCCAATGAAAGATACAACGACAGGAAAAGATATCTACGAAGAAGTAAAGAGTTGCATAGAAAAATATGAACTTCAAATCGAAAACCTTTGCGGCATTACTACAGACGGTGCACCAGCAATGACAGGAAGAGTAAATGGTTTTGTGGCTTTACTGCGGAAGAGCATCAAACACATGTTTATCCAGCATCATTGTATTATTCATCAAGAACAGCTATGTTCAAAAGTTCTTGAACTGAAGCACGTGATGGATAAAGTAGTGCGGACCGTTAATTTCATACGCGCAAGAGGACTCAATCACAGACAGTTCCAAGCTTTTCTATCTGACGTAGGTTCAGATCACGAAGACATAGTGTACTTTAGTCGCGTTCGCTGGCTCAGCAGAGCAACCACACTGAAGCGATTCTATTCGTTGCTTGATGAAATAAAAACTTTTCTTGAAAATAAAGACCAAGAATTTAGTTTTTTAACTGATGAGCAGTGGTTGGCTGATCTGGCTTTCCTGGTAGACATAACTAAATACCTCTCTGATCTTAATCTAAAACTGCAAGGAAAAGATCAACTATGTACGCAGTTATATGAACATGTTCAAGCTTTCACAAAGAAGCTCCTATTATTGGAGAAACAGCTGGAACAAAAGCAGTTGGCTCATTGGGAGACCTTGTCTTCAAGAAACCAAGAGACGTTGGAGTTAGGCAAGTACGCATCATTACTGCAGAGGTTGAGGAATGAGTTTGATGAGAGATTCGCAGACTTCAAATTACAACTGCCCACCATGAAAGTCTTCCAAAATCCCTTTGATGTTGAAGTTGAAAGCGCCAGGCTAAACCTACAGTTGGAATTGATTGAAATACAAAGCAATTCTCTTCTAAAAACCGCATACGATGGTTGTCTTCCGAATGGGTTGGTTGAATTTTACAAAAAGTATGTTGACCAAAAACAATACCCAAACATGACCAAATTAGCTCTTCAACAAATTTCCTTATTTGGTAGTACATATACTTGTGAACAGCTTTTTTCCCGCATGAAACACAACAAATCCAAAACAAGATCATCATTATCAGACATCCATCTTACAGGCATTCTGCGCATAGCCACATCTAAAATATCAGCTGACATAGATGCCCTGAGTAAAACAAAAAAAATGTCAGGTATCTCATTAGATTGGTTTTGATTTATTTAAGTGTAAGCATTGTAAAACTAAGGTTTTCTTTTTAATAAATTATAAAAAATTCCGTTTTATTTACATTTATTAATATTTTAAAGCTCACTTTGCTATTGGGTATTTCTTTTGGCCCGCTATGGTTACAAACATGCTTGACCTGGCCCGCCGCAAAATTATGTTGGACACCCATGGCATAGAGTAAGGAAGATCATTGATGTGATTAGATGCTTAGCAGAGTGGTGCAGCATGTGCACCAACGGTGATGCTGATAAGCAGTATACAAGTGGAGGTCGGGGAGCTACTGAGAGGTAATGACATTGTGTTTCCCCGCAGTTTGTGTGCACAGACACAGCAAGCATGCCACATTGACCACAACATAGATTACCCTACTGCAACATTGGGTTTAGCAATGGAAAAAATNCATAGATTACCCTACTGCAACATTGGGTTTAGCAATGGAAAAAATGAAACCACAGTGAAGCAAATATGGGATCAGAGGGCTGAGGAACAGGCTGAACAACGTGCAGGCAGCCAATGAGCCCTCTGCACCAATGAGTGCAGGGACATCAATCTGAAGTGCATTGCGATCACAGACAGAACAGCCACATTAAACACCCTTACTCAGAAGGTCAGGCATGCGGCACATCAATCTCCGTCTGCACATATGATTTGTCACTGTCTGCAGCATCAGGGCATCTTGTCCTGATGCCCATTACTGCGGGTGCCACTGACTGCTCACCACTGGCTCCTGCAGCTGCAATGGCGTGTGGAACGTAGAGCCTGGAGAGACTAATGGTATGCCGTTGTGTTCTCCAGCTTCTGATTGCAGCACCACGATGTTCGCATCCATGTCTGACGGCACCATGCGCAGACCTGGCCAAGTTCTGCATTATGCACCATCATACTGGCCCAGCACCTACTGTTACGGTACGTGGTGCCATCGGACTCCTGTCCTGCTTGCACCTAGTCTGCATCGCTGGTACTCTGACCAGCAGCAGTTACATTGTGATGGTGCTGGAACCTGTCCTTGTCCCCTGTCTTCAGAGCCAGCCCGGGGCCCTGTACCAACAGGACAATAATGCGTGATCACATGTGGCACACATCGTCCAACAGTTCCTAGATGGCCATCATGTCACACTGCTCCCTTGGCCTGTGCATTCACTGGATCTCTCACCCATCGAAAACAAGTGGTCCATGACTGACCTGTCACAGGACACCCACAGCCACAATGGATAAACTTTGATCACGCATTGAAGCAGCATGGGTGGAGATACCCCAGACGGACAGCTAAAGTCTCTTCCTCTCAATGCTGCATTGTGTAGCTGTGGTTATTGTCGTCCATGGTGGGGCCACTCAGTACTGATTCCTCATGATCTGTATGTCATACCGAGCTGCAAGAGTAAACTCATCACCTATGTATGATGGGAATTCTATCCAACAAATCTGCTTGTGATAGCTCACATACTCCTTAGTGTTGTAATTTCAATGGCCAATAGTGTATTGATTGGTAAAGAATATAATGATGAATTTTAAAATGTTACGGATTGTGATCATTCAACAGGAAAGTTTAAAGGAGGAGCTTGTAGTAACTGGTTTACATATNATTTTAAAATGTTACGGATTGTGATCATTCAACAGGAAAGTTTAAAGGAGGAGCTTGTAGTAACTGGTTTACATATAATATAATATAAAGATGATTATCCTTAAGACCAAATTGATGACAGTTGTAAGTTTAGAGAAAAGCTACCATGAAATACAAAACTATTGGTAGATTTAGATGTAAGAATTTATGTGATTACCATTACTTATACTTAAAAATTATAAAACAATAAATATATATAAAATTAAAACAGTTTATGGTATTTCAAATATTTAAAAAAAAACTGCATTAATTAAAGAAATTTTGAAATACAAAAAAAAAATTCTAATAAACATTAACAAAAAACAACATTTATAGTTACAAGNTAACAAAAAGCAACATTTATAGTTACAAGTGCCAGAAAGATACAAATAGCATGAAAATTGAAATTAGGAAGGGCTTTCAAAGGTGCTCAATGAATGGCATAAATATATTATCAAATAGATTATATACTACAAGTAAATAAAAAGGCCAGGTTTAGAGACGTGTTTTCAATTGAGAGGCAGAGAAAACAAAGTGAAGTCTATAAAGGAACATAGAAATAAAGATACCATAAAAGTGTGATATAACTCATAAATAAGTTTTTCAATAGTGACACAACTGCATAAACAACATACAATGGAATACCAAAATTTTTTTAATTACATTCTGTTGANTGGAATACCAAAATTTTTTTAATTACATTCTGTTGAATTACAAGTTGCATTATCACCAAATGATGGTAAACAATTATTATAAAATAGAAAACATTAAATGTATAAGTACATACACTAAGGCGACNATTATCACCAAATGATGGTAAACAATTATTATAAAATAGAAAACATTAAATGTATAAGTACATACACTAAGGCGACAAAAGTCGTGGGATACCTCCTAATATCGTGTCGGACCTCCTTTTGCCCGGCGAAGTGCAGCAACTCGACGTGGCATGGACTCAACAAGTCGTTGGAAGTCCCCGGCAGAAATATTGAGCCATGCTGCCTCTATAGACGTCCATAATTGCGAAAGTGTTGCCGGTGCAGGAGTTTGTGCACGAACTGACTTCTCGATTATGTCCCATAAATGTTAGTTGGGATTCATGTCGGGCGATCTTGGTGGCCAAATCATTCACTGGAATTTTCCAAAATGTTCTTCAAACCAATCGCGAACAGTTGTGGCCCAGCAACATGGCGCATTGTCATCCTAAAAAATTCCATCGTTGTTTGGGTACATGAAGTCCATAAATGGCTGCAAGTGGTCTCCAAGTAGCTGAACATAACCCTTTCCAGTCAATAATCGGTTCAGTTGGACCAGAGGACCCAGTCCATTCCAATTAAAAACAGCCCACACCATTATGGAGCCACCACTAGCTTGCAGAGTTCCTTGTTGACAACTTGGGTCCATGGATTCGTGGGGTCTGCGCCACACTCGAACCCTACCATCAGCTCCAGCTCTTACCAACTGAAATCGGGACTCATCTGACCAAGCCACGGTTTTCCAGTCGTCTAGGGTCTAACCGAAATGGTCACGAGCCCAGGAGAGGCGCTGTAGGCGATGTCGGGCAGTTAGTAAAGGCACTCAAGTCGGTCTTCTGCTGGCATAGCCCAGTACAGCCAAAGTNGGACACGTCCGTCGTACGTCCCACATTGATTCCTGTGGTTATTTCATGCAGTGTTGCTTGTCTCTTAACACACTGACCATTCTGCGCACACGTCGTTGGTCTCAGTCATTAAGTGCAGGCGGTCGGCCACTGCATTGTCCATGGTGAGAGGTTATGCCTGAAATTAAGTATTCTCGGCACACTCTTGACACTGTGGCTCTCGGAATGTTGAATTCCCTAACCATTTCCGAAATGCAATGTCCCATGCGTCTAGCTCCAACTACCATTCCGCGTTCAAAGTCTGTTAATTCCCTTCGTGCGGCCATAATCACGTCAGAAACCTTTTAATATGAAAAATAACAAATGTTTAATTAATAAGTATTCAGGGTTGCCACTTACAGTGATGACCGCAAAACATCAGAAAAATAAGTGATATCACCTCAAAAATGACTGAAAATGACTAACAATTTCACATGACCCATGAGAAAAATGCAGTGAACTACAAAATTATATTTAGGTACTGGAAATGGTAATAAATTTATAGGTTTTTAAAACATGGTGAAAAAACTCGTAAAACATTGTAAAACCCTCTTTACACCTGCCTTCATACCTGGTGGAAACTATTCAAACTCATTAAGTACAAAACTTCTTAAATAAAAGCCTTACAAAAATGTTTTACTGTAATTTTAAAATCCCAAAACCACTTTTTTTTAATACAAAAGACAGCATTTAGTACTAACAAAACAACAACAACAAAGCAAGTACTAACATGTAATAACATCGAGAAANAATACAAAAGACAGCATTTAGTACTAACAAAACAACAACAACAAAGCAAGTACTAACATGTAATAACATCGAGAAAAGACTCACCCTGAAGATGCAAACTATGATGATAACACATTGGTTGTTGAAGACAAAATGCACAAATCCCTTGAACAAAGACATTTGCTAATGAAAGTCTGCACACTTATTTACACTATTAAGTCTCTCAAACTCTGAAAACCAAACAATGTACCTTGAATTTATGATGCACTATTATATTACAACAGTTGCACTGCTGAGGTTGACTTTTTTTTATTTTGACCCCTTACTAAAAAAAACTTGTACAATCAATTGTGCTTTCTTCTTTTCAATTTTTCTGTTCATCGCATCTGCCTGCTTCTTTGTTACAGCTGCCTCAGTTGCAACGGTTTGCATCCCTTCGATCATGGCCTGTGCAAGTGTGATCTCTTCCAAATCTTTCTTAACAACTGCAGTTTTTAACTTCTTATTTGCTTCTTGGAAGAATTTGTCAGCAGTTTTTCTCTTCTCGCATTCTGTCTGACGGAAGTTTTTTTCAAAATCTCTTCATAGTCTTTAATTTTCTTCCTGTCCTTTTCCATTAGCAGTAGTTTTTCTTTTTCTGAAGCTGTTCTCTCTTCCTTTTCTTTACTTTTTTGTTGCTCGAGCATAGCTTTCTCTTTTGCCTGTTCCAAATGCTGCCTATATTTTCTGTGAGCCGAATGAGCACTGGCCAGCAACTCTTTGCTCATGACAACGTAATGTGGACAGTTTCAGTAAATCTNTTTCTGTGAGCCGAATGAGCACTGGCCAGCAACTCTTTGCTCATGACAACGTAATGTGGACAGTTTCAGTAAATCTTCATTGCACTCTTTACGATCATATATGCATCAAGGGTTTCTTCATTCATGGAAGCTCTGTCTCGTGACAAAATCCGACGTAACAACGAAGAGCTACGTTCTGACCATGAGAGAGAGAGCCAACGAAGCTCTCACCACAGCAGCAACTGTAGGATACTTTAGGGCATCTCCAGAAGGCTTCTTCANTTTCTGTGAGCCGAATGAGCACTGGCCAGCAACTCTTTGCTCATGACAACGTAATGTGGACAGTTTCAGTAAATCTCCATTGCACTCTTTACGATCATATATGCATCAAGGGTTTCTTCATTCATGGAAGCTCTGTCTCGTGACAAAATCCGACGTAACAACGAAGAGCTACGTTCTGACCATGAGAGAGAGCCAACGAAGCTCTCACCACAGCAGCAACTGTAGGATACTTTAGGGCATCTCCAGAAGGCTTCTTCANTGAGAGAGAGCCAACGAAGCTCTCACCACAGCAGCAACTGTAGGATACTTTAGGGCATCTCCAGAAGGCTTCTTCAAACAAAGAAACTGTTCCCATTAGACATATATGCAGCTACCTCTTGAGCCTTCTTTGTCTTTTTCATTCTGGAGTAGTTTCCCACTCATCACACAGCAGATCCACATCAAATTCTCCTGGAAGAGCTCTTGCAATAGTGACAATATCATTGGTGCTGCGCAAGGACACCCTCTCTTGAAGTTGAAGGCATCTGAAATGCTTTACTGAGGTCTTTGATTTCAAACTGGACTTAACGAGAATGTGTTGACAGACTGCAACGAGAACGTCTTTCACTCACGCATTCAATCAAATAGTTCAGCCTGCCAGTCGCACTCTTCACTGCTCTAATGCTCGCAGTCGCAAATTTTCCTCCCGCTGGTCACTTCCGGCGCTACTCGCTCTTCTAGCTCGTCGTGTATCGCTTAACGTCGCATAATTGCCCAGACTCCCGACTCTCATAAACTCTTGCTCGGAAGCCAGACGCGCTTTTATAGTCGCTGGCCTTGACCTGGAAGGTTTGCCGCACCCCGAGTCAAGCTGAGAGAAACCTGGTCATTAATCCAAAACATTTCTCAGATAAATCAAGAAATTCAATCAACTGAAGGTCAGCAGCGCGCGAGCTGCAAAAGAAACTATATTAATATTAGCACCGTCAAAGTTGATTAAATTCCCACTTTTGTTCCTAATTTATAGATTAAAACAGCATGTTTAAATATTTCAATATCAATGCCATAAAACAAAACATAAGAAAGTTCATACAAATATTAAAATCTTAATTTCCGAACACTGCTTCTAGTTCCGAACTAGCATAGGTATTAGTTTCTAGATTATTTTATATGTCATATATTTTTTTTATAAACGTATCATAAGCAAAGTTACAATGTACATTAATAATTTTTCAAAGTATTAAAATTAGAAAATTAACTACCTAGGATTAACACCATTTTTTATATAGTTATATTTATTTTTAGAATTTGAGGTATTCAATGATTTAACTTAATATTAAATTTACTGAATACAGTATTTTAATTATATATTTTATTTTACTGGTTTATAAAATCATTATTATTGTTAAATGGATTAAACAAATTTTAAAATTTGTTGCAATGAAACAAAATAATAGTGATAGCATTTTTTTGGGATTTAAATATTTTGTAAGTCATTATATGATATAAAATTATCATAATAAGTCATACAATAAAGTTTTTTTTGCAAACATTCAAATATTATTATTTAATTTAAAAATTCTTTTAAATTTACATATGAAATATTTTACAATGAATACAACACACATTGATAAAATTATTTTTATAAATTAAATTATAAATAAAATTGTCTGAGGCACTGATGTTTTGGTTTGTGAAGATGACAATATAAACAAAGAGAATTGTGAATTAATCAGATTAACGCTCCTCTTTCAGGTATAAAATTTTTCAATAAATAACTAAAGACCTAAAAGACAAAAGCAAAATTAATGTTAAGAAATTCAAGTCTAACTTCAAAAAATGTCTATTAACACACGCCTTCTACTCGATTGATCAATTCTTCTGCATGTAATTATCACATGACCACGTAATTATATATGCACTCATTTTATCATTCGAACTAGTGAAAATAAATTGTATAAATGTAGATATATGCACATTAGTGATGCAACGAATATTCGCATTCGCNCATTCGAACTAGTGAAAATAAATTGTATAAATGTAGATATATGCACATTAGTGATGCAACGAATATTCGCATTCGCGTTCGCGAATATTCGCATGTTTTTGAGCATTCGCATTCGCAAAAATGATGCCAATATTTTGTGAATGTATTTGGCAATGAAAAATTAAAATGTTTATTAAATAATAATGCAACTGCTATGATTAAGACATTTTTATTTATTAAAATATTTTTTATGTATAAGAGTGTATTTTAATGATATTTGGGAAACAGCCTTGTAGTTATTCACTAGATTACATAACAGAAACACACTCTTGATATTCTTTTATTCTTATTTACCTAAGCAAAATCAAATTAAGGCAGGTAATTTCTGAAAACTTCTAAACTATATTATAATACAACTGTATGATCAAATACCATTGAACTGCTTTAACACAAAACAATGGAGTAAGATATAACCCAACCTTTTTAATTATACATCAACTTTAAATGAGATGTTTTGTAAAAACACTTAACAATATACATTTATGCAACCTAAAGGGTATCATATTCAAATATGTGAGATCTTTTAGTGAACTAGTAATCATGTTTAAGTGTAAATCAAATCGACTTCTTATGAATAAAGTTAAAAATATATTGTGATGAAAAACAAACAATATAATAATTTTCTTTTCAATTAAAACAAATATCTTCTTAACATTTTCTTAATTTTAACTTTGGTACTAATACTAACTCACTAATTATGTAATTTTTAAGATATCCATTAAACATTACTTCTTGAAATCGAAAAATAAAACTATGAAAAATTGTTTATATCTAAGCACAATTAAGTGAAACACTTAGTAATTAAATAAGAGTAGAGGAATATTAAACTTCAGAAATAGAAGTTTTGATGCCTTTTCTCCTTGCAGCCTATTTCGGTGGGGTGTGTAAAGAAGACCAGCCCCACTAAAGACCCTTTCGCTAGGCACACTAGTGGGTGGTGTTACTAAATATTGCCTGGCTATGGGAGAAATAATACCATACTTCTTATTATTTACCGCCCACCATGTAAGTGGATCTACATCATTTTCCACACGTTTATCTAATAAATATTCATTGATGGTTTTTTTTATCAAAACTTCTATAGGGTTCGTACATTCATTTTCTTCTTCTTCACTTTCGCTGGAATCCATCAGCAATTTCATGGTGTCTCTTAAAGATATAGATTTCTCTGTCAGACTGGCACTGGAACCAGATGTTTCAATCCGATGAGTAGTCATTCTGGCTCGCTTAGGATTTGAACAAGACGATATGCTTGATTCATTGTTTCCAATTGTATCTAAAATATTTTTCACAGCTTGTCTCTGGTTGAAGGAAATTTTGAAAAATTTTAATTTTTATCTCGGGTCAATAAAAATTGCCGTAGCAAACAATACGTTATTTTCCAAATGGGAAAATCTGCGACATAGTTCTCGTTTAAGAACTAAAATCGTATTCCCAACGCATTCGTCGGTCACATCAAATTCACCAATAATTTTTTCCAAAGTGGACAATAATGGAATTACTGAGGATACAGAAATATTGGCTGAACTAAATCTTTACGAAAACATTATTAGCAGCTAAATTCATTCAGTAAGCCAGCAATCACGATTTGTTTACTTCGTTCAGAGTCGGGGAATATGGGCTACTCTCGGTTTTAACATGGCCGCCCGGCCGGCCAGTTCTAAACGCGCGGTAAAATTCGAGTTCGTAGGCGCACGCTTTTGGCGCCATATTTGAAAAACCAACATTCGCATTCGCGAATGTCGGAGGTGAATATTCGCATTCGCATTCGCGAATGTGGAAAAATCGACATTCGTTGCATCACTAATGCACATATGTATAATATGTCATTGTCTTAGAATATGTTAATTTATGTTGAACATATCAGTCTACGTACTTAGTCAAGATGTCAGTGCAATTGTATTTAATTTGTTGATTATGTAAATTTAACTGTAATTGTAATTCCTTGACTTGTTCCATATCTCAGAGCTAAACAGCTCATGTGGGATTAAAGGGAATGTAAACAAATAAATAAATGAATAAGTAAATTAATAAATAATTATCTGACATTAGGTCTTTTAACTATCGTAAAATATAAATATATATAAATTAAATAAAGAAATATAAATAAGGTTTGTTAAACTTTACTGAATATCTGCTTAAAAAAACTATAGCTCTAATTTTTTTTATAAAATATAAATTTAAAATCAATAAAAAAATTTTTTTTTCAATAATGAAGGAATTATACATTCAGATGAATGTGATAATGATTTATTATATATGGCGGACAAAAGAGATTTAGTGTGCACACATTTGATAATTGTAATATATACAGCTAATGTACAAAGTTTAATTGGAATTAATTAAATGATTTTCGTAACATAAAAAACTAAAATAGCTAAAGGGCCGCCATTTTAAAAATAAGTGTCGGACATTCCTAAAACACATCAGTTAACTTCACCTACCGCAGTACTACTTGTTTGCTATATTTAGTAAGAATCTGTCAACTGTTTACCGAGATATGACAAAATTTTAATTTATTCCAGTGGCACTATCTTACAAAATGGAGAACAAAAGAGGCTCAATGTAGATACATTAAATGTTTGTTACATATACTCCCAACATACAAAGTTAAGTTCGAATTGATTAAATGCTTTCCAAGACATATTATGTTAAAATAGCTATATGGCCGCCATTTTGAAAATAAGTGTCTGAGACCCTTGAAACATATTTGTACACATTAACTGCAGGAGTACTACTAGTTTGCCAAATTTTGTAGCATCTGTCAATTTTTTTCCCAAGACATTACACAAAAACTTTATTACATTATTTAGCGCTACCTTACAAAATGGCAGACAAAAGAAGTTGTATTTTGGTTTATATGATGCTTGTAGTAAATACTGTCAGTGTACAAAAGTTGGTTGAAATTGGTCAAATGGTATGGTTGTTATACCAAATAAACTTAGCCATGTGGTGCTATATTTCAAAATGGCGGACCTCTGAATTGAATGCTTACAACTCGCGCTGCCAGCATACAAAATTTGGTTTAAATCAGTTGAATGGTTTCTAAGATATGACATATATCCCTAAATTTTAAAATTGCCACCATTTTGAAAGTAAGTTTCTGGCTTGGTCGAAAACTACAAAAGTCAAGTGTCCTTACTTAGTTCTATCTGTGTAACGAGATTGGTTAAATTTGGTTCAAGTTTTCAATAACTGAAAAGGGGACACAAGCTCATACATGGACAGACTCACACCACACACCCATCCATACACAGTACACACATACAAATACACAGAGACAGGAAAGTGATCCCACAAGCCCTTCTTTCCTTCGGAAAGTAGGCTAAAAATGACACCCTGGTGATACCTAAGAAACTGAGGAACAACAAACAATTGCAACATGTCCAGATACACTGGAAATGTAATGGTTCCTTCAGCGAAAAAGAATAGTCCGATAATTTTGTTATGCGAAAGTGCACACAAACCATTCACCTTTGGACTGCGTCTGGTACACAGTGACACCTCACCAGAGTGTTCTGAACCCTAAATACACATGTTATGCCGGTTCACTACACCACTAACAAAAAAGGTAGCCTCATCAGGGAAAGCAACATGTTTGAGATAGCCAATATCGCTCCCAATACACAAATAACATTTCGACTGCATAGTCATACCGACGCATGGCGTCACTGGGCAACAAAGCCTTAACAAGCACTTTGTATACACTAAACATTTAACATTTATGTAAGATATCATGAACATAACTTTTTGGTATTTGTAATTCAAATGAGGCCCTATGTACTGATTTCTTGGGAGTTTGCATAAAACATTGTCTCACTGCTTCCGCCATTTGAACTTTGATAGTCGGCCAGTTCTCGGTATGTCAGCAAAAGATCCTGTGTTCTTTAACTTGTCATACCACAACTTAATGCTATTGACATTGGGCTGTATCTTTCAGTTCCCCTGCACTGTTATTGGTGACCGGGTCTCGTGGTGCACACACTGAGCTTTTTCCTGATTTGTGAACATGTCTGGTTTCCTGGACACTGCAACTGCTACACTACAGCCACGTTATTGAAACCTGTGACAAAAAACTTGGTTTGTAATCAGGGGAAGACTTTTTGGGCATCCTGTATTTATATTATATATACACTGGGCATTTTGTATTTACACTCAAAGTTTTTTTCTATAATTTTAGTTATTTTTATTGGTGAAAGGTTTTGTATAATGGTCTTATGGTGGATCAATTTGTTAATTAGGATTATTATTTTTCACTTGTATGACTTATCTGTATATTGTGTTTTTGTAATATGTATTTTTTGTGTGTTTGTCATACCTTTTTTGTAATTTGGACTGCTTCCATATCCCCAAGCTTATCTGGCTCTCATGAGAACAAAAATGGAATATGAACAATAAATAAATAACTTAATACTGATGAAAGTTTATTGTAAATGTAATCAAATGAAATATGGCACAAAAGTTTGAAAATTTGTCAAGAATAATTTAATATGAAAATAACCTGTAAATTAAATGAAAAACAGTAATAAATAAATTTAAATATATGGTGTAAAAGATGGTATTTATATATTTATTAAAGTACAACCAAATGTAATATTCTTCATACAATTCAGGAAACACAACACTCAAAATCTATAAATACTACCATCAGATAACAGAATGGAAGAGGTAACAAACCGTACATAACCAAATTTCTTGGCTTACACATTGACAAACGTTTAAAATGGAAAAATGAAAATAAATTTTCAGTCTGTTTTTTGTTGAGGTCACTAAGAGAAATAGTAGATGTCAAAACTTTGAAACTGACCTATTTTGCACATTTTCACTGTTTAATGAGCTATGGTTTTGAGTTTCGGGGAAATGCATTAGAAAGTAAAAATTTTCTTTTTCCAAACGAATGCATTAAGAATTTTAACCCGGGTTAATAGAGTTACCTATTGTAGGGAATTATTTAAAGTAAACAACATACGTAAATTTTATAATGAATATTCAGTATGTGTACTAAAATTTGTCAAGAACAATTTAATAAATTACACAAAAAAAGAAGCTGTGCATGGCCATTTTACAAGAAAATCTTACAAACTGAGAATTAACCAACACCCTAGAGTACTATTTAAAAAAGGTCAATTCCGCTCTGGTCTATGTCTCTGTAATAAGATACCAAACACATTATTTTAGAAAATGACTTACAGAAATTAAATAAACTAATATGTGATTTTATGGATGCACATTACTTTTATAATCTAAAAAACTGATGACTACCTTTCACAGATACGGAATAAGTAATATATATATATATATATATATATATATATATATATAAATACACACACACACACACACTCTCTCTCTCTCCAAATGTAAATTTACTTTATAAAACACTGTTATATAATCTGTAACATCATGTTATAGTATGTAGAAGTGTACTGACAAATATGTAGTGTAACGATTGGAAAATCACCCCATATGTATGTTTTAATGTTAATTAAATTTCAAAAATTACTATTTATTACAAACATAAAATATTTACTATTTCCTGCACAGATTTACAAGTGTACATGTTTATATTAATATCTCCATGGTAGTAGTTAATTTGTAATTATTACTTTAATGAAAAAGCGATATGTTAATCTTTGGAAACCTTTTTGTTTGTGCTATGGATGTTACTGTTTAAAAAAGAATGTTTAAAAATAAAAATGTATTAGCTGCTTTAGGAAGATTAATATAATTAAAAATAACGAATATCTACATGGTATGAACTGCAACCATCAATCTCAGAGGTCCTGAAAATACTTATTGACATTAGCTTTATGCTGGCCGCAGCTTTATCAATAATTAATTAGTGAATGCACTGAAGTTTAATCTATTCAAGAGTAGTGAAACACTACACATTTTTCTTTCAGATTTCATCACTGGAAATAAATAATATTCAAACATATTTTTTTTATTACTATTAAATTATTGGTGGTATAACAATATTTCTCAATGTATGGAAAATGTATGAATATTTAATGATCTATATGTGCTTCCTTATGTTCAGTCTTACATACTCTTTCTTTCAACTTACTTATTCTGAACCCACCAAATTTAGAAAAAATTCTCAGTTTAACATTTATTTATTTAGCATACTCACATTATACACTGATGCCAGTTTCTCTATGACAATATTAAATACCACACATCACAGTAGAGTACTATTTATTAGCAATTAACTTTAGTTAGATTAGTAGGCAATATTTTGTACAGCTCATATCATATATTGTTATAACAAATCCCACATCCAAAAATATATTTTCTAATGAATCATACGGAGGCTTTAAAAAAAAAAGCAATAAAAATAACATTAAATGGCATTTTGCAAGGTAACAGATAACTGGGAAACAGTCTTAAAATATTCACGACAGTAATCAACTTGATATAATATAATTATATAAACAAAGAGTTAATAGGTATAATAAACAATTTAAATTACATGTCTAAACAAATAAAAAAATTATCTATTACTTCCATGTATTTTATGCTAACAAACCAAACTATTTAACTGAAATTCATATTATAGAAATGAACAGTCTCACCAATGATGAAAAAAACTGTATCCAATGATAAAATTTGTTTATTATCTGTTGGTTCTTCTTTTGGTTTACAAAATATAGAAGATTCCAATTTCGTCATGTAAAACTATACTTGAAAAAAAAATCCTTTTACATTCACTATGATAATGATATTGATACCAATTCAATAAATATTTGTAAAAAATATATATAAATAATTATTTTATTATAAATAAAAAACTATACAATTTTACACATTTTGTGTAATAGATTGGTTAAATCCCTTACCGGAAAATTTTAAAACTTCTAATAGGTCTATGTGCAAAACACCTTCTCGAGAAATGGTTATGTTTATAACTAAACTTTGTCAAATACAACATTCTTGTAATTATGGTTACCTATCTAAAAGGGAAGATATACATAATAAGACAGAAAATGTTGTATTGTATGTTAATAATCTATAAAGTTATCTGATTTTTCCATTTCAACTTTAAATATTTGGAAATAAGATTTTTATTATTTTGTAACGGAGTTATTCATGAGAAAAATATATAATACCCTCTGTCTTGTACTATCCTGTATTGTAGTTCAATAACCAATTTTTATAATAATAATTTTTTACATGCCTACTACTGTATAATAGTTTTGTTTAGCATGATGTTGTATACATAAAATAATCATGTTTTTCATGATTCTTTCAGTTACTAATTACTGATTTTAATTATAATACCCTCTGGCTTATTAGTACCTACAGCTACTGATTCTTCAGTATTATTGTTATTTAACAAAGCAGACTCTTAATAAATTATTTAGGGTAACATTTAAATTATTATTTTAATCCTGTCATAAAATCTTACTATTCCATGTTGATCATCTGTTTATTCATAATTTATGTTATAATCTTGTAAAAAATCTATAAGTTACTTTTATTTTCTATTTTCCACTTTCCATAATTTACGTTAAATATTTATAATACATTCTACTGATTTTAATGAAATTTGTGTAACTAGTATTTTTGTCTACATATATACATATGTATATATTGTCTAGACACACAGCCACACACACACACACGCATATATATATATATATATATATATAAAAGGCAGTTCAAATTAAATAACACAAATAAATTTTAATGTTACCTAACTTAAAATATTAATGTTATATAAATTCATATTATTTAATACATTTTTATAAATATAATTTATTTTATCTATTACAAGAAAAATAAAAATTTTATATTTATAAAATTGAAAATGGTACATATGCAAATTGATGTTATAAATGTATTAATATATTTAGTAAATAGTTACATGTGTTAAAAAAACTATTCACTTGAATAAATAATATTTTCCTCATTAAATTATCTTAGGCTATATTCAAGATGGTAAATTCATAATTTTATTACCTGATTAAACAAAAAGGTAAGAAAAATGTGGGTTAATGAAACATAAATGAAATTTTATAATTTACATTGAACATAGTATAAATTCATATTAATTATAATTTATATTAGTTACTGAACTAAAGATATGCGATATGTTATTTTTTGCAGTAATATTAATAAAATTTAATTTTTTTTTATAATAGTTTACAATGGAAAGAAATTTGACCCAGAGCCAGCTTTATACACTGCTCATGGTTTACAATGGATATATTAGATAACACATAGAAGAATGATACTTGATTAGTTTTAAAGTACACGGGCATGGGAGCTTTTATACACGTTCAAGGCCCAAAAACCAGGGAGTAATAAGAGTGACATTAACATGCACACCTTGCACCACATCACTCCTAATGCAGTGTTTGTCGATGCGTACTATGCAAATTAGATCTGCACTACGTTCATATGGTTGTACTTTTCTCCTATCACGCAAGGAAACTGCACAGGCAAGCTGTAAGTGATTTTATTCTACTATTTTCACACCTTTTTTTCTCTTTAAAAACAATATGATAAAAAAGTAATAAAATACAGGTTTAGATAATTGATGTTTGCATTTAGTGGCAAAAAAACTGTAGGTATTCTTAGAATATTTACTTACAGAATCATGCATCATATCGCTGAAACAATGAATGAAACAAAAAATGTATTATTACGTACTAATTTTAATAGGTTTCAGAAAAATTACGTTCTTGTTGTGCTATTCAGCAATGCAATGCAAATAAATATATTCGTTTCTAATTGGACTTTTANTTGAAAATGGTACATATGCAAATTGATGTTATAAATGTATTAATATATTTAGTAAATAGTTACATGTGTTAAAAAACTATTCACTTGAATAAATAATATTTTCCTCATTAAATTATCTTAGGCTATATTCAAGATGGTAAATTCATAATTTTATTACCTGATTAAACAAAAAGGTAAGAAAAATGTGGGTTAATGAAACATAAATAAAATTTTATAATTTACATTGAACATAGTATAAATTCATATTAATTATAATTTATATTAGTTACTGAACTAAAGATATGCGATATGTTATTTTTTGCAGTAATATTAATAAAATTTAATTTTTTTTTATAATAGTTTACAATGGAAAGAAATTTGACCCAGAGCCAGCTTTATACACTGCTCATGGTTTACAATGGATATATTAGATAACACATAGAAGAATGATACTTGATTAGTTTTAAAGTACACGGGCATGGGAGCTTTTATACACGTTCAAGGCCCAAAAACCAGGGAGTAATAAGAGTGACATTAACATGCACACCTTGCACCACATCACTCCTAATGCAGTGTTTGTCGATGCGTACTATGCAAATTAGATCTGCACTACGTTCATATGGTTGTACTTTTCTCCTATCACGCAAGGAAACTGCACAGGCAAGCTGTAAGTGATTTTATTCTACTATTTTCACACCTTTTTTTCTCTTTAAAAACAATATGATAAAAAAGTAATAAAATACAGGTTTAGATAATTGATGTTTACATTTAGTGGCAAAAAAACTGTAGGTATTCTTAGAATATTTACTTACAGAATCATGCATCATATCGCTGAAACAATGAATGAAACAAAAAATGTATTATTACGTACTAATTTTAATAGGTTTTAGAAAAATTACGTTCTTGTTGTGCTATTCAGCAATGCAATGCAAATAAATATATTCGTTTCTAATTGGACTTTTANTAGAAAAATTACGTTCTTGTTGTGCTATTCAGCAATGCAATGCAAATAAATATATTCGTTTCTAATTGGACTTTTATGTTTTCTAGATATTGTAAGTTAATGATAAATAAAACAATATATCCAAACACAAGAACAGTAGAAAGACATAAAATGGGTCCTCGGCATGATTTAAAAAAGGCAAGCACTGGCATTAAATTACACAAAAAAGATCAAATTAGACAAGACAGATAATTGCATAAGAACAAAGAGGTACACAGTTCTTTGGGCCTGTGTGTTTCTTGCATGCTGCTACAATGCAGCATGACTGATTGGAGTCGCTGAAAACAGAAGCCAAAGTCATGGCAACTAGGTCCCATATCACCTAAACATGGCTCATATCTAAATTAACTAAACATTTTGTTTCTTTCTTTGGAGAGTAACATTTGTGGTAAGTGAATCAGAATATAATTTTTCGTGATTACGCAAACACATTCAGTGGATGACATTGCCCCTCCTCTCTTTTTTTCCTTCTGTGTCATAGATAGAGGTAGGTGATCTACAGTGGATTCTCTATCCATCGTTTCTCAGGAGACTGACAAATTTAAATTCATGTGGACTTTTCAATGAATGCGGTTTCGAAATGTAGACTCGTCAAAAATGGGACCGCAGAATACGTTCCATTGATGCGGACTTTCGAACCATCTGGGTTGAATACATGGAGGTCCCGCTGTATATGGCTTGGTGCATGTGAGCATCAAATATCATAGTGGCACTGGTGGAGGTGCTAGACCCTGCAGCAGCTATTTGCAGTTGCTGTTCATACTGACGTCTGTATTAGGATCCATGTCGTCCATGACTGATGACAGCCTGTGCACAACTTTTATAAATGATAACTTTTTATAAATGATGATTGTTTAAAAAAAAATCTTTTCAATGGAAAAGCAAACTAATGAGCACAGAGTTACATGACAAAGAATTGATATCAATAACTCTGAGAAGACGTCCATAAAACAACTGCATAGAGGTCAACACCCCCTTCAATTTAAACTGTCTTTGAAGTTTAAATTATAAAAAACTATTCACTCAACAGTCCAACACTATCAGGAAATTTAATGAACAAATTCTTTTCCAATGCTTTTGTGTACATATCGGCACAGTGAATTTCTACTAGTCCTTCTGATATCAAGTCCTTAATGAAATGATATTTAGCATCAATATGACGAGTTCTCTCGGGGTTTCCAGCTCCTTTAGCGATAAATGTTGCTTCTTGATAACCAAATTTTGAAGTCTTCGGATATATTTTGTTTGACTCAATTTCATAATTTTATTATTTTTAATCTATTGCTACTTTTAAGCCAATGAAAATACTGATTGGTCCCAGATCTTTCTTCTCAAATTTTACAACTTTGAGGTTTTTTCCATTTACTGAAATGACATTGACAAAAATTATTAAATATTTGGGATGGAAGAAAAAGCTGTCTTCACGTCTGGATCTGTAAAATCCCAAAGGAAGGATAAATTTGGTAAATTTATCATTCCAGCACTTGGAGCTCTGTTTCAATCTGTAAATAGCCTTTTTTAATTTTCTGATTGATCCAGATTTCTCAAAGTGACCCTCTGGTAGTTAAATTTAAACCTCCTCTTGAAAGTCTCCATTATATTATGTAGTGTATAATTTTGTAAAGTGGTCCACTTAGGCGACAGAGGTTGAGGATTCTTTCTACGTTTATTAAAAATCATTCACGGTTATGGTTTCCGAGGTGGAAGCAGTGTCATGTGTTCTTCAACATAGGAGGAGAAGGCGATTTTGGAAGTTCTGAGTGCATCTAATTTCTTTTATGTACTAGAGCAGTAGATTTAAGATTGGAAACATTTCCTTGATTCCGCTCAGCCTCACCCATAAGGCAAGCAGTTAGAACACTAAGGTACGCCTATCCTCCGGCATATTCTACCATGCTGAAATAAAATGTTTGTGGTCGGGAGGTAACGATGTCAAAATTTTTGTAACAAGTATATCTTTCAGAGGCTTTCCCAACTCATTTGAATTGCATAGTCTATTCGTGGTTTCTTTAACACTTTTTGAATGAAACCTTAAAAAAATCACCCATTTTTAATAACATGTTCGGTTGTTTCCTAAATATGTCATGTATCACAAGTGTTTTATANTTTTATTTTTCGTTAAACCAAACTTTTACTTATGTTTTATCTACAAATTATAGTATTTCATTAAAACTCAAAACTCCAAAAACAGGGAGGAAATAAATGTGTTGGTAATGCCTAGTAAGAAATAGTTCAGATGCAAAATATTATTCAAATGAATGCACACGAATGCGGTGCATTATCCTCTTGGCTTAATTTCCTAAACTTACTCAAGCTTAGTTTGCATGAGGCGGAGGAATATCCTGAAAGTAGAACTTTGGCAGGGCTTTAGAAAAGATGGAAGTAAATGTCAATGGATTATACGTAAGCTCCTCAAAACAAGCTATGTTCATTGACACACTAGACTTTTCATCCCAGGTATAATTCATGAATTTCTGCTTAATAAAATAAACGCTACTGTCCAACTTCTGCTCACACACACCGTGAAGTTTTGTTCAAATTTAAGAGGCAACGTATATTCTTCAATTTGGGAAACAAGTATTTCCATGGCCTGCTTATCCAATCTTTGTATGCTGTGGCGTCTTTTCCTTAACCAAATCTTCGACGATAGTATCAAACAGACCTTGTGATTTTAAAGCAATTTTTAGCTGAAAATTCCAAATGGACCTGCTGCCTCCATTATTCCCCATTTTCAAAACATTTTGGTCACTAGTTCGCACTGCTCACACAGACTTTGACAGACAATTCACTTTAAAAGTTCAAACAGAAAAGTTTCACACAGATCTTTACATTCTTCAGATCCCAACTGGGGATCATAAATTATGACAATTGTTTCGAAAAATAAATATTTTTAATGGAAAAGCAATATTAATGAGCACATAGCTACACAACAAAGAATAGAGACCAATAACTCGGAGAACACGTCCAATGAACAACTACACAGAGGTGATGTCGAGTTCCACTTGTGTATACTGCTAAGTTTGGTGTGTGGGGAACCTCGTAGCTGGAGCTGTTACATGTCGCAGTGGCACAGTGGTGGGGTATCAGGGCCAAATGCCAACAAAGTGTGTTGCGGTAGCACAACCGGAGCAACGAATGTCACATTTCACTAAACTGCTTTGTACGTTCAGCCTATTCATTTATTTATTTGTACGAGCACCCATTAGATTAAGACATTGAACATATGTTCAATAAATGAAGGGTTTGTCACAAAATTCAAAATTTTATAACAACAGGTTCTACAAAAACATAAAAGAATATCAAATTTCAAATGAATATTAGAGATAAGCACATACTTTCACTACGACAATGCACATAACACACTTTAAAAAAAAAGTTACCTACATATAACCTAACTAATCATACATACTTAGCTCAATAAACTTGTTTATGTCCTTTTTAGAAGTTACTTCTTTTAGTAGAATGTTAAATAATCTAGCAGAGCGCTTATGAATATTTATTACAAAGTAACCTGCATTTCTTCCATTTTTTGCCTACTTTCCAAAGACAAAAAGGCCCATGACATCACTTTCCTGTCTGCGCATCTGTGTGTGTGTGTCTGTGCACGAGCGTGTCCCCTCCTTTTCAATTTCTGAATGCGTAAACCAAATTTCACCAAACTCTGTACATATAGTTCTTAGTAAGGACACCTGACGTTTATAGTTTTCGACTACATTGAGCACTTACTTTCAAAATGGTGGCCATTTTAATATTTAGTATATGCCATATCTCTGGAACCATTCTACCAATTTAAACCAAATTTTGTACGCTGGGAGAGCATTGTGAAAGCATTAAATTTTGAGATTTATATTGTTGTTAGTCTGCCATTTTGGAAGATGGCACCAAATAGATAAAGATTTTACATTATATCTCAAAAACTATTAATCCAATTCTCGCCTAATTTGGCATGTAAATAGCATTATGTTAGGCCAGCCAAACTTTAGTAATTGAACTTGATTAGGTACTCATTTTCAAAATGGAGGCTATAAAAATATTTTATGTTTATTTACTTTGTCGTATCTTGGTAAAAAATTAGATTCATACCAAATTTGGCAAACAAGAAGTGCTGTGGCAGTTTATGTAAACCAGTGTGTTTTAAGAATGTCACTTTTTTCAAAATGACAGCCATATAGCCATTTTAGCATAGAATGCTATATCACGGTAACCATGTAATCAATTCTAACTTATCTTTGTATGCTGGCAATAGATACTATAACTATCAACATTATCTACATAAAATATACTTTGTCCACCATTTTGTAAGACAGCACCACATAAATAAAGTTTTTGTCATATCTTGGGGAAAAATTGACAGATTCCTACCAAATTTAGCAAACAAATAGTACTGCAGCAGATTATGTAAAATGGCATGCTTTAAGTATATCAGGCACTTATTTTTAAATGGTGGGAGCATAGGCATCTTAGCTGAGTATACTTTATCATCAAAACCACATGTAATCAATTCCAACTTAATTCTGTATGTTGGCAGATTTTATTACAACGATCACATGCTACACAGAGAATCATTTGTCCGCCATTTTGTCATATCTCGGGAAACAATCAACAGATTCCTACCAAATTTTGCACTGCAGCAGGTGGTGTAAGCTGCTATGTTTTATGTAGGTCAGGCATATATTTTCAAAATTGTGGCTATGTAAATATTTTAGCTCAGTATCTTTTATTAACTAAACATACTTCAACCTAACTTTGTATGCTGGCAGTATCTATTACAACCATCAAATTTGTCTATACAGAGCCTCATTTCTCTGCCATTTTGTAAGTTAACCCCACAATATAAATTACAGACTTTGTCATATCTCTGGAAACAATGAAGTCTTTCTTACCAAATTTGGCAAATAAGTTGTAGTGTGGTGGGCCATATAACTCTCTCTCTCTCTCTATATATATATATATATATATATATACATTTTTTTTGTGAGACACTTAGTTTCATAATTGTTGCTATAAAATATTTTTAGCTTAGTGTGCTTATCTACGAAACCACGTAATCAATTTTAGCGTAACTTTGTACACTGGCAGTATACAATCATTGAATGTGCTGATACATAACTTTTTTGTTTTCCCTTTATGAAAATCATCACATGAAAGTTTTATGCCATATCTCAGGAACCAATCAACCAATTTCCACCAAATTCTTCTCACAAGTAGCACTATGGTAAGTCATTTAAACTTACATGTTTTAAGTGGCTCAGTCACTTATTTTCAAAATGACAGCACTGTAAATATTTAAGGTTTGTAAACCCTATAATTTAAAATATTAGACTGATTAAATTCGAAGTTGATGCTCGAATCCGACCTACGTAATGCAGTTGATTGCACACTACCTTATGGTACGAGGTTGTCTGGGTTTGAGTCCCGGGTAAGGCACATGTGTATTTGAAATTGCCTCACTACTGTTGCATATTGTTGCTAGTTCGTAACAATATGTTTCTGGTTTCACCTTTAATGGTATTGCTTTCAACGAGACGACAAGTCCTACCCACCAACTCAGCTTTTAAGAAATTATTTAAAAATTAATTGCACCCATGTTGAAGAATGTAAGTTCATTAGTTATATCAGTAACTTATTGTTTTTCCTCCAAATCAAGTTTGCACATACAATATTGTTAGTTTAATTATTATCCTGTCAATTTGTTTCAGTGTAAATTATTTGGTCACACAGTCTGGCGGGAATATGTAAGTGAAAGGTAATGTTCTTTTAGATTTGGCACTTTCAATTCCAACTTTATAGATAGAATATTATTTGTAAATTTAAGTGAACAATATAACCAACCAACCCTGAAGAATATGGTGCTAACCACAGTTGCATAAGTTACTACATGAACAGACGAGCTCAAGGTACTAACCCAAGTTATTCAAATAAGCCAGTAGGCTATATTTATTATATCTAGATATGATACTACCATGTGGATACCAGTTACTGATGTACAAATACGTACCATGTATTTGTATTTATCGACATCTTTTCCACATTCTGTAGACTTTTGTGCTTGTAAATCAGGATTCATGGAAAACACTCATTGAATAAATAGATTAATTAAAGACAAGAAAGTAACAGTCCAACCCAAAAATGTGTGCATTCAAATGTTAATTTCAGTGCTTACGTACAATCAATACAGAGTAAGGATTGTGCAATGGGCTGATGCTAACTGCTGATACCCTGCTGCTGCAGACTGTAGAGCCGATCGTCGCTATCTGTGTGCTACAATGAATGCTGATCCTCTGCTGACGAGTGTAGTTCCATTGATATGCTACAGGTGGCAGGGCAATCACTTTATTTATCTTCGCTCATTTTTTTTCCCAGGCACATTAGATCTATGAATGACGTTTTCAGTAAACCATACTTTTTTTTATTACATATACCTATTGTTACAGTATTGAACCATATAAACAAAATACTCGTTTTCCCATGTTTATTTGCACCTGCGCAGTTCAACCATGCATTTCATTGGCCCATCCATCGTGATGTAATAATTAATAGTGAAACATGTACAACCTGGCGATCGGCTGCCGACCTTGAGTTAAAAGTTTGTTAACTTGGTCAGCACTGCACTGCACGTCATTGCTCTGCACATTGGCACTGACGTCACAGGTTACGTGAACTAATTGCATTTCAGAAATGTGCCTGCACTGCACTGAATTGCACGTCATCAGCCCAATGTAGCATTAGTCTGTTTTGTATAAAATCTTGTAAATATGAATCTGAGAGGTAAACAGTGCAGCGGTACACACTCTCCTCTCTCACACTTTGGGTAGCAGTGTGATGGAGATTTGCAACAATCTAATCAGTATTCTAAGGCAAACAGAGATGTAAAAATGATCACAAAAAAAAGCCAAGAACCATAAAAATTTCAATCGCCAGCTTTAGAAAACTGATTATAGTCTATTAATGGTTTATTCACAGTTTCTTAATCAAACCTTTGAAAAATCACTGCATGTATCATGTGTGTTTGGTTGTCTCCTAAATATGTCTTGCATGAATCACAAGCATTTCATATGCCTGTTAAAATAAAAGCACCTTATTTTTGGTAAAATTGAATATTTACTAATATTTCAAATTTTTCGTTTATAAATATGAATAAAACAGGGAGAAAACGGATGTGTTAGTAATGCATAGTAAGAAATAGTTCTCGTGCAAAATATCATTAAACTGAGTCCGCACAAATGTGGTGCGTTGTCCCTCCGGTGTAAATTTCTAGACTTAGTAGAGCTTTGTTTGAATGAGGCGGAGGAATAGCCCAACAGTACAACTTTAGCGGGGTTCCGAAAAATTTGTAAGTAACAGTGAATAACTAGATGGAATGAGGAGGATATTGGAACAGTGCTGAATGTGGTGTTGGTTAGGCCTGGGAATGCTGTAGTTTTGGATGGAATTAGTGATCATCACATCCCTGTGGTGGAAATAAGACTTGGGGGGATGAAGGCTGAACAAGCAAAGCATAGGGTGGTGCGGCAGTATGGGCGAGGAGATAGGTTTCTGAAGTGGGCTCAGGGGGAAAGTGTAGATGGATTGTGGGGAGAATTTAGAAGGATAATAGAGGTAATGCTAGAGAATTTTGTACCNCTGTGGTGGAAATAAGACTTGGGGGGATGAAGGCTGAACAAGCAAAGCATAGGGTGGTGCGGCAGTATGGGCGAGGAAACAAGAAGGGGGCAAAACACTTCCTGGGAGATAGGTTTCTGAAGTGGGCTCAGGGGGAAAGTGTAGATGGATTGTGGGGAGAATTTAGAAGGATAATAGAGGTAATGCTAGAGAATTTTGTACCAAAAAAAAAAGCATAAAGACTGTGGGGACCCACCATATCATGGACAAGAGTTTAAAAAGAATGAAAATAATGTTTAAGGGAATGCATGCTAAGTGGCATAACAAGGAGATGGAGTGTGTTACGGAATTGATGAAGCAGATGGGCAAGGAGTTAGAGAGAAAGATCAAACTCAAACACTCAAGGAATGAATATTTGGGGAACATGATGGAAGAAGGAAAAGGTAAAGAAAGGTGGAATTTGTTTGGGTATATGAAGAAAGTAAGAGAGGAAGGTACGCAGATTCTGAAAGGTATGGATGGCTTTACTGCGACAGATGAGAAAGTAAAAGTGGAGCTGCTGCTCATGGTACTTGTCAATGTTTCAGATACAGAATGATTGGGATAGGGAGAATAATGGGGACAGGGGGTTATATAATGAGCTTAGCATGAGTCAGCGAGAGATAGCTATGGTAATCGGAGGGTTGAAGAGTAATAAGGCAGTGGGACCCGATAGAATAGGGAGAAGTTGCAGCAGGATGGAAGGAGGCATTGGTGATCTCAGTATACAATCAGTGGGAGGATAAAGAGAGGCTGGGCAGCTACAGGCTAGTAATTCTCACATCAAATATAGGGAAGGTAATGGAGAGACTAGCTGTGCAGTTTGTAGATGTCATGAATGACAGGAATTGGCTGCAGGAGTACCAAGATGGATTTGGGAAGGGATATTCAGTGAGACGCAAATGGAGGAGCTGATGTAGGCAGTAGATGAAGGGAAGCAGGTTGATGCCTGCTTCATTGACTTTGAAAAGGCCTTTGACAAGGTTCCCCATGGGATTTTGATGAGGAAGGTGGATAAGCTCCTTGCAGACAAGTGGGTAATAGAATGGATTGGTGACTTTCTCAGGAGGCGGAGCCAAAGGGTAAAAGTGTGGGAGACATCTGATATTGGAGGGGTGACATTAGAGGTGTCATAGGGAAGTGCGCTTGCCCTTTGTTTACCATAATGGTAAATGACATGGGAATGGGTGAGGAGAGCAGCTTGCACGATGGCAGTGATCAGATACGGTCATGGACTGAGAGGAATAAGATGAAGATCAATGTCCGAAAGACTAGGATAGTGAGGTGCAAGGACACTTACAAATGTAAGGGACACGAAATAGAATCAGAATATAAATACGGAGTAGCATTGCAGAGAGAACTTGGGTGAAAAAAGCAGGTAGAACGAGTGGTTGTGAAGGGCAGAAAAGCTTTGAGAATGCTGGGGAGGGTACTGAAGAGTAAGTAGTGAGGTCAAGGAAAAGGCTTATGGCACAATGGTACGGCCTATACTGGAGTATGCAGCAGCAGCAGAATGGGATTCGTAAGTGGAAGTGTGAGAGCTGGAGGGTAGCTAGATAGGTGAAGGACAGGTGGAGAAGGTGGGGGCAGGATGGTGAAGATGAAGGGAACTTTCGGCCATCAGTGATGATGAAGGAAATGGGCTAGAGTTCATTGAAGGACAGGAGAAATGTAGAGAGGCTGGTAAGGTTACATAGGATGGTGAACGGAGAGGGAGGATAAGGGAAGTTGGGTTTCTGACTGTCTAAGGGGGTGTACAGAGGGAGAGGTAACAACAGTATTAAGATACAGCGGGTATGGAGGATGCGGGAGGAGGTAATGACAGTAAAGCGTACTAAGAAGTTCAGGAAGAGCCTGAAAAGTAAGTGAGGGGGAGGGATGTATGAACTTGCCATTGGGCGGCTGCCCAATCACAAGTTTATTATTATTATTAAGGCACAAACCTGTAAGTCTGTAGGGCCCTTTACACACTGGCGACTTTTAGTCACCGGGTTGGGCGAAAAAGAGTGGTTGAACGCGGTGATAGTTGTAGCCAAACTTGGCGACAGTTGTCACTCAACCCTACTACTTGTGTAGCCGACTTCGACTCCACAAGTGGTTCACTTAAGCGACAGAGGTTGAGGATTCTTTCTACGTTTATTAAAAATGATTCTCGGTTATGGTTTCTGAGGTGAAAGCAGTGTCGTGTGTTCTTCAACATAGGAAGAGAAGGTGATTTGGGAAGTTCTGGGTGCATCTAATTGTAAAAGTGCGTGCACAGTATGGGCAGTTCCACATTTTGTAGAATTTATGCAATTTTCCAGATAAGTTTTTTTAGTACTTCCAGATGTCTGCATTTTCCTACTTGAACTACTGGAGGAAGTCGGATAAACTATTTTGAGAAGTGACACTGTGGTGAGGAAGGCAATAACACCAGAAAAACTTACAATAACATTGAGGTAACTGTTTATTTAAAATTTATTCAATGCTTTAATGATCAGTTAATAAGAAAGGAAAAAGTATATAATTCACTATTTAAAAATATAAATACATAAATAATATTGAAAAGATCAATTGTAATATATGACAACTAAATTTGAAAATTAAAATAACAACCAAAACAAGTTCATAATGAGGGAGTCATCATTCTGTGGACTCTCAGCACGTGAGCAACTCGGCCCAGGGGAAGACTGTGTCGAGGGAGATGTAAGGAGAATATTAGATACTGAAGCTGACAAAGAGTAGGTATAAGAACCTGTGTAGGAAGGCTGCAGGTGACGAGGAAGAGGGTACGGCATGTGTAAGTTATGTGATGTATGTTCAGGCAGATGAGGTAAAGATTGTTCAGTGCAAACTAAAATATTGTACTGTATGCCTTGTGAGTTATATGCCCAGTGAGCAGACACTTACCTGCTAAATGTCTTGTATTTCTATAATACTTGTCATATTTCGCACTTTACGTCAGTTTTCATGTCTTAAGAAATCTTTTTCATGTCATTTACCACAGACAAGCAAAATAAAGAATCACATCAACTTGCTCAGATGTCTGTTTCTGAATGGTTCTCTCCTGGAGAACTCTAATCACTTCATCTTTATTATAACTCTTGACATTCTTAACCTTTCTCAAATTCTTTGGTGGGCCATAACTTAGTCGGTTTTATCTGCTGTATCAGTTGGATCATTTTCACATTGGTCTTTGTCCTGCAGACTGAATGGTATCTTTTTCTGCTGTGCCAGCGATTCCAGAAGAGACAGTTAATCAAAATATAGGTATATATATTTTTTCCTTGCGGATGCAGCTTTTCCTGTCTTTACATTCTGGTTAACCTTAAACTCCCGGTTGTAGCAGTATCTTAAACTTTTCCATTACTTTTGGAGTTCGGTAGCTAAAAGAGCGAAATGTTATCATTATTACATTTATGCCATGCCGTGAAACTTACCAGCATATGTTATATTGAGACTATTCTGACACATATGAAAGCGAACAATTATGCTGGCGACCGTCAGGTAGCACCAACGTAAACCGAAGTCCACTTGATGTTTGCCAATAACATTCTATTGTAATAGTTGATGGCTAAAGGTCAATTCAAGGATGAATTCCATGTTGGCCTTTCTGAAGGTTGCTGTGCTGATGAAGCATAATTTCATTACTTTTCGTTGAATTTTGTAATTTATGATGAAAACGCAAAACACCATACTATTAAATTACAAACAAATGAAAAGTTTTCCTTTCAGTAGGGAAATATGATTTACTGTTGTCAGATATTAAAGAAGAGAAACCAAAAATCTGTATTAGCTACAGCACAAGACTGAGAATGAATTATCTTGGCTTTTAGGAATTAGCCACAGTGAAGTTGTTTAAAATCCCGACACTTTATTACTGTATAAATAAATATGTTCAGAAGAGGAACATTGAAAACTGTTTGAAAAGTTCGACACATATTAATTAAAACTATGGACACTTATCACATTTAGCGAATAGATACAAACTATTGCCATGGCAGTCGAACCACTCAGAACATTGAGAACTGTCAAAAAAAAAAAAACTCAGTATGTAATCAATATAATATGATTACTAGTACCAAAATTTGGTTAATTTTAGCATGTTATATTTTCTTACATGTTGGTATTACACCAAAATTAATAATACTGGTACGTTTTCGCACACTGAAAAATACGTAATGCATAAGCAGAATACTTAAAAGGTTTGTATTATTTGTTATAAAATATTTTTCTATTATTACATATTTTATACAAAAAAACATTATTTAATTTGCAAGATTTAAAAGCACTTTCAATCTATTAATGGTTTTAAAAACTTCTTATGTGTTGAAACGTTATGCTTATTCCAGGTACTTGCGGACTGACTGTGTGTTTATGGAACTACATTTTACGTTTAGATGCGGAGGTACAACAGCCACCACCTAAATGTTGTTAAGAAACCTGCTAAGCAATCTGGAATAAACTTCAGAGTACGATTATTCCTACACCAAGTTGAAATACCTTCAAAAAATAGGCTTCCAAAAGCGAACACACATCCCCAAATGCATCGGAGCTATTGACGGGAAGCATGTTAGATCAAACCAACAGAGAGTGAATCATTGCTTTTCAACTACAAACACTTCTTTTCTCTAACTATCTTAGCTGTTGCTGATTCAAACCACAAATTTGTTTACGTTGACATTGGGTCTTATTAAAGATCTTCAAACTCAACACACTTTCCCAAATGCATCGGAGCTATTGACGGGAAGCATGTTAGATCAAACCAACAGAGAGTGAATCATTGCTTTTCAACTACAAACACTTCTTTTCTCTAACTATCTTAGCTGTTGCTGATTCAAACCACAAATTTGTTTACGTTGACATTGGGTCTTATTAAAGATCTTCAAACTCAACACACTTTCCCAAATGCATCGGAGCTATTGACGGGAAGCATGTTAGATCAAACCAACAGAGAGTGAATCATTGCTTTTCAACTACAAACACTTCTTTTCTCTAACTATCTTAGCTGTTGCTGATTCAAACCACAAATTTGTTTACGTTGACATTGGGTCTTATTAAAGATCTTCAAACTCAACACACTTTCCCAAATGCATCGGAGCTATTGACGGGAAGCATGTTAGATCAAACCAACAGAGAGTGAATCATTGCTTTTCAACTACAAACACTTCTTTTCTCTAACTATCTTAGCTGTTGCTGATTCAAACCACAAATTTGTTTACGTTGACATTGGGTCTTATTAAAGATCTTCAAACTCAACACACTTTCCCAAATGCATCGGAGCTATTGACGGGAAGCATGTTAGATCAAACCAACAGAGAGTGAATCATTGCTTTTCAACTACAAACACTTCTTTTCTCTAACTATCTTAGCTGTTGCTGATTCAAACCACAAATTTGTTTACGTTGACATTGGGTCTTATTAAAGATCTTCAAACTCAACACACTTTCCCAAATGCATCGGAGCTATTGACGGGAAGCATGTTAGATCAAACCAACAGAGAGTGAATCATTGCTTTTCAACTACAAACACTTCTTTTCTCTAACTATCTTAGCTGTTGCTGATTCAAACCACAAATTTGTTTACGTTGACATTGGGTCTTATTAAAGATCTTCAAACTCAACACACTTTCCCAAATGCATCGGAGCTATTGACGGGAAGCATGTTAGATCAAACCAACAGAGAGTGAATCATTGCTTTTCAACTACAAACACTTCTTTTCTCTAACTATCTTAGCTGTTGCTGATTCAAACCACAAATTTGTTTACGTTGACATTGAATCCTATTAAAGATCTTCAAACTCAACAATTTTTTCTAANCTGATTCAAACCACAAATTTGTTTACGTTGACATTGAATCCTATTAAAGATCTTCAAACTCAACAATTTTTTCTAATACCTAGTTCACTTTATCAGAAATTGATAAATAATGAACTTGATGTTCCACATCGTATTGTACAAATCTTCTCCNAATACCTAGTTCACTTTATCAGAAATTGATAAATAATGAACTTGATGTTCCACATCGTATTGTACAAATCTTCTCCCACACTCTTATCTTCTCCATTCTGTTGCAATAGTTGTCACTTCTACAGTGCCAAATTGCAGATACTGCAATAATCTCCGCTATAAAACTAATGGTATCAAAATGCTCCATCACATTCCACAAGCACTGCTTGAGCTCATAGATGGAATAACTATATGGAGTAAGCTTGCGTCACCATGGAGGAGAGAAGATATAGCTGGCCAAGAAGTCGCCACCAAGTCGCTTGTGTGAAAAGGAAAACGCTGTGGTCCGACTGTCGCCAGTGGACGGGATCTGTGACAGCCGGCAAATAGTCATCTGTCTGTCGCTAGTCAGCGTCAGGCTGTTGACTTTCTGTCGCACAACCCAGCGACTACAAGTCTCTAGTGTGTAAGGGGCAACCTTATAATGAAAATACAAAACACCATACTATTAAATTTCAAACAAATGAAAGGATTTCCTTTCAGTAGGGAAATATGATTTCCTGTTGTCAGATATTAAAGAAGAGAAATCAAACATCTGTATTAGCTACAACACAAGACTGAGAATGAATTATCTTGACTTTTAGGAAGTAGCCACAGCAAAGTTGTTTACAATCCCAGCGTGCTTCCCAAAGCATGGACTTATTTTTTTTAGTAACACTATGTAATTCTGTTGTATGTAGGATGACTTTATTGAATTTTCCTTTATCATCTTTATAATATACAAGTTCATTTTTTAATTTTTTGTTTTTATCCCACAATTTTCCTGATTTTCACAGTCCTTCCCATAATAGAGGTTTTTTTTTTTAATGCAAGCTGAATACCACAGTGTGTTCACACAGAAGTAAATCACAACAAGGGCCAAAAATACTATTTGAAAATCCCCCCCCAAACTATTACTGGAAAATAATTAAACTAGATAATTACCAGGAAATAAATGGATATAAGAAATGTATAAATGATTTTAAGTGACATCATTAATCTTTCTTGTCTCTAATACAAAATTGCTGTGTAATACAACTTTATTCACTTTTGACACGTCCTTATCCCAGTATCCACTCCATGTTTTAATTAAATTTAAAAAAAAAACAGGAATGTCATAAATTAAGTTAATTAAATAAACTCATAAGCCTTCAGGATAGTACTGTCATGTTAGTTGTTGAGAGACTTGGGTGACTCTTAACAACGAAGTCTAGAGAGTTGATGAGGGTGAAATGAGGTGATAATGGAGCAGTGCTTGAATGCATGGACGGAGGAAACAATAGATCCCCGAGAAAACCCGACAAACAGTGGCATCGTCTGACATGATTCCCACTTGCAAAATTCCGGGAGTGACCTGGCAGGGGATTGAATCCGGTTCGCCTTGGTAGGAGGTAAGCACTCTAACCTCTCACCCCCCTGTCATGTCAATGAAAATCAACTTTTATGCTTGAAAGTTTGGAATTTCTCACATGAAACTGCAGAAAACATTACGCAGACATGTCTCTGTAACTAAATTCAAATTAGAAATTTTTGGTAAGCAAAAAAATATAATTTCCTACATTTTCCAAGTTTTTAAAATTTAGGACAGCTACGTGCAAATTAGATAGGTAAAACCAGCATACCGGCGACTTGGAGTCATAAAATCATCTCCAGAAAAAAAACGCAACCAATAACTACTACATAATCATCTATAATATAAATGCAAGAACTAAAATACAAAAACAAATAGGATTTAAACTTACATTTCTGAGTAACCCACTTGAACCTGAAGCAGGTCTCTTGACAGAAGTGTGGAGCGGTTTGATGCCTGGCAAAGATGCATTAACAGTTGTTGAACTCGAAGTCCTTGTGACAGATGTTGGACGGAACTGCACAATACTGCCATCCACTGACTTTGCAGTCACTATCGTCTGCCCCAGCGTATGGAAATGAGCTGCAGAACTGACTGCCAAGTTGTTCGGAAGCACAGACAGCTTGCCTCCCAAGAGTTGGCCACTACCCACTGTCATGTTAGGTGATGCACTTATCATCAACTCGGTTGAACTAGTCGCAGTTGGAGGCTGTATTACCACAATAGATGAACCAGTCACTTGGGAAGGTTTCGAAATTAAGTCTGCATGTGAAAAGTTGTTGTTCGTCACCAACATCTGATGTTGCAGCGGAGATTGCCTCTGCAGCATGGTCACAACGTCCGAGGGCGATGCAGATATCCCCACTTCTTTTATGTCTAATGCAACTTCTTCTTCTTCTTTCGCATGTTCCTCCAAATCAGGCAAGATAGACTCCACGACCTCTTCCTTTGGCATGTCCTCTTGTCCATGATTGTCAGCAATAGAAGTCACTACCACTTGCTCCTCACTTTCCACAACTAACTCATCACCCCCACAACCTAAACTGTCCACCTCCACTTCTGAACTCAAGCACTCTAGTTCTGCTTCAATGTTCTCTAGTGTCTCCAGTTCAGATGATGTAAACTGATCATCAGTGGTCTGCAATGTGAAGGCAGTTAGGTCTCCATCTCCTAAGGTGGCAACATCCAGTTCAAGAGTTTCAGCAATAGCTCTCACCCCAGGCAGGGACTTGGCCCCACCTTCCAACACAGCAACAAACAATTAATTTATGCTCAGAACAAATCCACTGAAAATGATGTATTATCACCAAATTATATCAATAATACTAGTGACAAATTATTAAATTTTCTGACATAAAATTGAGGTTATGTCTATATCTGGATAAATGTAACACCAACGAGTCTTTAGTATAATCTATGTACGCTAAGCATTAAAAGTATATCTTAAACTAATTATTTTTATAATAACGCAACTCCAGTAACTCAAACAGGGGGAAGTGTACATTTTGAAAAATGTTATTGTGCTTTTGACAGAAATAAACATCTTGGATTGAAAAAACAGTAGTATTGGATAAGCCGACGTTACTTACGCAACTTCTAAACAATCACATTTTAAAATAAAAATACAACCTATTCAACAATATGATGTGTGGAAAGAACGTATTTTCTGTGAGTGTAAAAGACTTTTAAGTCAATTTGAAGAGAAGGAATTGCATACGATACTCCAGTAACAACGTACAGAATCTCACTTTATACACGCGATAAGGTTTTGAATTGAAAATCAGGAAACAACATTCGTATCGACTTCCGAAACACGCCACAGATGAGCGCCATTTACGCAAGGCTAACAACGCAGGCGAGCTCAAATGACGCGCCATTTTCTGCCAGCAAAGCAGGGAAATTTGAAAAATTCTAGGTCACACAATCATTGAAACAACACGATACGAAAGCTGATAGCGTACCCAGTTGTATGGCACAGTGGTAACTGTCGAGCTTATATCATGCATTAAGTAATCGTAGAATTTTATAGTTCTTGAAACAAGATAACCTATAATACAAAACCTAAAATTCAGCGCTAACACAAGTGCCAATGGGTGGGGGTACATTTCTAGGCTTCGGAATTTGTGTCTCTGACACACACATACCTATTTTAGTACAAGAAATAATGTGACAAGCAATCAAGTCTTTGGAGTCAAGTATTAATTATGATTACACCAAACATATGTCCTTTTTACCTGTATCTGAAGAAGGCATTACAAATTTGTTCAAAATCACGCGCCCACCATTACCGTCCCACAATGCATCAGATCGCCGCGTATGAACTACCCAAAGGTCGTCGTTCTCGTGGTTATACTTTAAAATTACCTCTAAAGTTCAGAATGTGTTAATTTTCCGTATATCTTTGTTTATGTCCGCTAACTGATTTGCTATATTTATTATCACCTCTCAGTTATTAAAAAAATGTTATTTAGCAATACCATCTCCGCGGGAAAGGGAACAAAACAACCAATCAGCTGACTTGATTGTTTGTTGAGGTTTCATTCATGTCAACAAAAATATCACGTAAATAATTTATTTACGTATGGCGATCGTAAGTTAATTCTGTGGCTGCGTAATGTTCTTAGAAAACAAACTGAAAATTCATTTAGGTACAATTTTGATTTTAAGTTTGTATTTAGTCGTTAAATTCACATAAAAATAATGGTGCCGTTATCAGCTGATTGTAGGTGCTGGGGAAACCTAGGTATAAACGTGGGCAAAGTTATTTGTAAAATTGCGTGGACTACCCCCGCCCTGAGCTTCGGCAGTGATGAAAAACGGCGGGTGTAAAATTTAACTCGTACTTGACTTTGTGATCGAATGTGTTAACTAGTGTATTTCTACCACTTATGTCACATAAGTGGTAGAAATACTATTCACTTAACCAAGTGCACCGTTGTTGATGTGATCTTCACCCTTATGAGGGTTATAGGTATTTGGGGTTTTATGGAGTGTAGTAAATACATTAGGTAATTAATGAATTAACCGTGCTAGTACGCCACAGATCGCTGATGCTTTTATTCCCCAAATCCATATTGGTAATGGTTTAAACTGGGAACACAATTTTGTGTGTGCCGTTTGTTTGGATTTATGAAGTAGACAGGTACCATCCAGTCTTGTATAAGCACGGCGCTATCTGCATCAGACACAGACAGTAATTATTAACCATTTAAATATTAATATTTGTACACGGGACTGTAAATTTGACCAAAATACACCACTACCCCACCATGCGAGCTAGAATTAACCATCCAAGACTAGGTCATAAGGTCATGGAATTATGAGAGGGAGGTCCTCTAACTTGAAGCTGATGGGATGTGTCGAATATTTTAAGACCAACCAGAAACTCTCTAGCCATGTAGTGGGAGGATGTCCATGCAGTACTGGATAAGAGAAAACTTATTGACAGACAACCAAGTATATTTTCTGTCTGCCACCACTGGGATATAACAAGATTATATGGCATGACAGTTGAACAGTGGTATAAGTACCAGCCAGTGGCAGTAAATGCAAAGGATATTATCACTATCATCTACGACCAATTGATGATCCCCAACAAGACTATCCTTTGTAATAAGGCTAATTTAATACATTGGAGTGAACAGTTTGGTATGTGCTTGATGGCGAGTGTTGTTAAGGTGGAATAGTGGGATACAAAGGTAGGGGAAATCGGTGTGTCCAAGGAAACCTGGCCAACTACAGCAAATAGATGTTCACAAATTTTTTTATAAAAATTAAAAATAACACTTTTACCTTTTTTTTTAGACATAATTGACTTTACTGCTTAGTGCACTTCACAAATTTATAAGTGATATACAGTTTTTTGTTAAATTAAAATATCTTAAGCATCTTTAAAAAATATGTTTTTGTATAAATTTTTTAATAATTGCAAATTAACTAATCTACTCAAATATGTTATTAATACATGTCAAAATCAACAGTCTTTTATTACAAAATTAACTAATATATAACACAATATTATAAAATTCAAAAATTTGTACTGTAATGGTAAAACTTTATTTTATCATTATCAATTGTATAAATATTAATGAATTTAATTTTTTCAAATAATTTCATGCCTTTTAATAAAATCCAAAACTCAAATGGTACTGATAATATTTAATCAAATTTCTGGATGTTTTATTAGAATTTCCTAGTTTTTTCAAATATTTCTTTAGTTAATATTTTTAATTTTTATCTATTTCAATTTGACATGCTGATTCTTTTAATATATTCAATGCTATTAATACTGAATCTTGATGTGTTTATTAATACTTAATTATTCAGTGCGTCAATTATTTTAATTTTATCTTAATGTAATTATTTGTCTAAAATATTTTATCTCTTAATTTTTATATCAAACAAATTATAATTACTTTTTGGTAATTATCTAGTTTAGGGGCTTTTCTGAAAAACACAATAAAAATTTAAAATTATGATATATTTCTACTCTACTAATGATGCAGAACACGAATATACTAGGGGCATCGCTTTAAAATAAGTGCAACATATTTTAAAAAATTGAACAAGTTTGTGAGATGACTGTTTCTGACAGTTTGTTTACGTTTATGAACGAAACGTTTTATGCCAACAAAAGTTGTTTTAATGAATTCAGCATAGCTTACCTAGTTGATATTGAAGCGGCCGTAGTGTTAAAATAAGTAGAACATATTAAAAAAAACTTGCGAAATATGTTTGTTTGTGTCTATTAACGTCAGAGGAATTATACCAGCCCCCTACCTAGGTGAGTCAATTTACATTCTTTTGGTGTGTTTTACGGTTCCTTTAAATCCCTGCAATCCTACATTCGTATTTTAGTGTAAAACCCAAACAGCCTAGGTTAGTATAAAACCCAAACATCCTAGGTTAGTGTAAAACCCTACTATCCTAGGTTAGTTTAAAACCCTAACATCATAGGTTAGTGTAAAACCCAACAATCCTAGGTTAGTTTAAAAATGTAAAATAGTGATTCGCCCATCGTGGGGTTAGGTTTTGTTAGGTTAGGTGGCCACATGTTACGAAATTAGTCGGACGTTAATGCCCCCAGTATATTCGTGTTCTGCATCATTAGTAGAGTATAAATATATCATAATTTTAAATTTTTATTGTGTTTTTCAGAAAAGCCCCTAAACTAGATAATTACCTTTTTTTTTTTTTTTTTTTTTCCCCTTTTAGACTAAGTTTTTAATATTGAAAATGTTTTATCATGTTGTTTAGTTTATATGTCAATGTTGCAATATATTTTACGTCCAGGAGTTTTAATAGATCTCGTCATTTAAGCTTTCATTTATAAAAGAAAAATAAAACAATATTACATTTTTTTTGTATTACTGTTATGTTTTGTTTACATAGCAAAATAAATAAAATGGCGTACTTAAAATTAAATTGTATAAACAATTTTTAAATTTAAAAAATTGATATAAAATATTTCAAGATTTGATAACTGTTAAATTATAAACTTATTAAAGTAAATATGAAAATTGTATATGTAATTTATGTAAAGTTACAAAATTTGTAAATAACTTTTACAAAAAAGTTTGTTTCAAAAACGAATGAGAAAATTTGTGGCGGTAGCTTGCCAACCAGGTACTGTGTGTCTACATTCTCCAGTGGAACACCTTTTCCAAATTAGCAGATATCCCCCCCCCCCTTTCCCCCCTGGCAGGTGGCTTGGGATGATTATATTTGGGACAAAAGCAATTGGTAACCAATTCTAGTTTTCCTTGTATATATTTCCAGGTCCAAAAAAAAAATAGTCAATTTTTACTCAAAGCTTTATTAAAATACATATAGACCAAGCATGGTCAACCAAAATGTAATTGATAATTTAAAACCCATAAATAACTATGCAAGGAAATCACCTCGGTTATACAGCAAATAACTACTGCATAACACAAACTCAACAACACAATATGAGCAGCCCATTCCCTCTTCCCCTTAAGGAGCAGACTTACATCCTGACTACGTCCCTACTTCTCTCTCAGAAAACGAGAAGCCAACCCTTATATCTCTCCAAAGTTTCGCTCTAGAACATTTTTCCCCATTCGTGAAGTGTAGACAGCACCCCATAGTGACGTCACATGCCATACACACACCTCCAGAAATGATTGAAGACAGTGGCGGAGGAGGCGATCCAACGAGGAAGCCAGCAGGCCGGCTTGCGTTAAGTTCCGCACCAGCACGTGCCGACAGTGGCAGCGGACTAGTACAACGGGGCACACGTACTCGGGTAAGACTACACGTCACGTCCATGACGTCAGCGGGCAATCAACATAGATTCTCGTAGAACAGCAACTCGCGGTACTGGTTTTCTTAAGGCAGGGGCTCTTGAAGATGTTACGTCACAAATTATTAAATATTTTAATAAATAGTATTCTTTGGTTTAGAAATCTTTAAAAGACATAGGCTTTAATAATTAATAATATTTCTAAAAAAATTTGTATATATTTAAATTTTTTAATTCTTTTATTTCAAAAATTTGATTTTTGTTTGTTCCCCTTGAAAAATGGTGTCTTGTAATACTGTATGTTAGTGATATTTTTGTGATTTTGTTAAAATTTTTATTATCTTTGAAAGTTTTATAATTTTAATTGAGATGTACATAGTAACTACTCAAATTTTTTGATGTTATACTTAAATGTTGTGTTGTTTTGCTATTCATTAAAAACTTTTTTCAGATACCTGATTTCGTCTTTTCTATTTTTAATTTCTTAATTTTTTTATGTATGGTAATTTCTTCAATCTCATTTCTAGATGCTCACATCATTGGTTCTTCTTAATCCAACCATTTTGTGTATTGATTTCACTGCTGTTCATCTTTATAATAAACATGCTTTTTGTTTAATTGTATCTGGTGCTTATATTTTCCATCTCCTTATCATAAAAAGCTTTACACATTAATTTTTAAAACTATTAGTTAAAATCAATCTTGTTTTAATTTTTTTTCTAAATATGTATTAAACCATGAATTTTCTGTTCAAACATAATATGGTTTTTTACTTTATTTAATATTCTATACATTTTCACATTCTAAAATCAATTATGTAACCTGTTTTTGATAGTAATGCAGGTCTTCCTTAATTTTATGTCTTTAGATGTGTTATGTATATACAGGCTGAGTATAAAAGAATACCCCCCCTTTGAATGTCAATAATATCAAAACCAAACAAACTACAACCATGATTGACCAATCAATATACTTAAATTTTCGGGACTTGGGTGTAGAATTCTTTCGTATGTATGAAGCTCGGGAAAGTTTCAGTATATTTTTATCGGGTTTTCAGTTTAAAACCGTGCTGGCTCGTTTCCCGTGTTTGCTGCTAACGTTTATCAGGAGTCCGGTAGTGTTTCGTTTCAAACTTTGGTTTTTTGGGAAGCGTCATCATTAATTAGATTNTGTATATACAGGCTGAGTATAAAAGAATACCCCCCCTTTGAATGTCAATAATATCAAAACCAAACAAACTACAACCTTGACAAACCAATCAAATGAACCGTGGAACCGTGAAATTTGTTTACCATACATTCATAAATGTTCAATGTGACCACCATGAGCAGTCCGAACGACATCTACGCGATAATCAAACTCTTTCCATACTCTTGTCAGCATGTCCTGTGTTACAGTTTGGATGGCGTTTGTAACTCTGGTTTTGAGGTCGTCAATGTTAGCCGGCAATGGTGGATGAAACACTTGTTCCTTTATGTACCCCGTAGAAAAAAATTGCACGGGGTAAAATCCGGGCTTCTTGGGGGCCAGTGATGAAGAGCCTGGTCACCAGCTGCTCCTCGACCAATCCAGCGTTGCGGCAACGTCTCGTTCAGGTATCCGCGTACAGCTAGGTGCCAATGGGGTGGCGCACCACCGTAAAGGAAACATCAGACCGGCCCCTCCACATTGATGTGTCGAATGCGAGCTCGCTTCCCCCTCAGCCCCTCAAACCGAGAGTTACGAACGCCATCCAAACCGTAACACCGGACATGCTGACAAGAGCGTGGAACGAGTTTGATTATTGCGTAGATGTCGTTCGGGCCGCTCATGGTGGTTACATTGAACATTTATGAATGTATGGTAAACAAACTTCACAATTCCACGGTTCATTTCATTGATCAATCAAGGTTGTAGGTTGTTTGGTTTTGATATTATAGACCTTCAATTTGGGGTATTCTCTAATACTCAGCCTGTATATTTTATTTATCATTACCAGATAAATGTAATATTTTATCTACAATGAGTTCTGAAAGTTTCAGTCATTTTTATTGTGTTAGCTATTTTGTCTTAGTAATAACAGTTGTTTTCTACTTCCCAAATATATCTGGAATCGTAGAAATACCATCTCGTGTAGGCCTACCTTATTCATGTGTTTTATAATGTGCTGATCTTTAATTAATGCATTGTTCTAATTAATAGTTCTTATAACATGCTTTCCTAAATTTATTAAATACTTCTTTCAAGAGAAGCCAGTTGCAGCACATGCAGTGTCTCACAACTAGAACTTTGACATAAGATAACCCCTCCACCACATTTTGAATTTACCGTCTCACCCGAGTTTGCCTCCTGGTCATTAGGTTCACTGTTTGCTAACCACCACTGACCGCCCGATGAAGCTGGCCTAGCCAGCAAAACGTTGCAACCATTGGTAGGCCTTAGAATGTCAGCAGTGATTAGAAATGAGCAGGAGTGGTGTTGACAACAGCCAGAACTCCCAAGTTCACTTTAAGTGCAGGAGGGTTGAGCTACTTGTGAAGGCCAGTGTAGACTATGCAACTTAAAAACAGAAGTTTTCTTTGCTAAACAAATTCCCCCTGGGGTTGGGGGGGGGNGGGGTGTACTCCTACATATGGACCACAGAGCCCTTCCAAATTGTCATTCATTTACAGAAAGTGTAGTCACCCATGCAAGTTCTACAGGCATGTTATCTGATTGACTTTTAAACAGAAACGGGTGGTTTTTTTACTGCGGAAGATATTGTATAATGTTTGCCACTCTTCTTCTGCAAACTTTCTCCCTGCATGTTCGATATGTGGCTATCTCTCTCCCTAAACCAGTACAAAGGGGTTGGTACAATTTTGTTTCTTAAGAGCTAGTCAGTTTGATGGTGGGGTGGACTGCGTGGCCAGGGCACGTGAATTATGTAAGTTTTCTGGGAAGACACCAGTTTCGTTGGATTCTGTGTATGGAAGGAACAGCATCAATACTAGTAATTTTACCATTTCTTACGTTTTACTGACTAGCGGGAAGCCACTAGTTTTGCTTACCTTCAGAAGAGACGTGCGTCAGTGCCATTGTTGTTTACTTTGGCCATGTTTCAGAGGGCCAGTATGCACACACTCAAGAGTGATGTCAGTGTGTCTGGTGACAGATATTCAGCAAATATAGGTATGTGAGCGATTACTTGTATCTTTTAGTCATTGTTTTTGTGGCTATATTTGGAAGACAATTTGTGTTAAGAAAATTTTGGGATGGAGCAATATATCAAGATAATTGTAATATTAAAGAAAGGTGCAAGAAAGCATTCACGTTCCTTCACACAACCATTATCATTTCTAATAACTATCCAACATTTTATCTTATTGAAAAATAAAATTTTGATATACAATATTCAGATTTGTTGTGGCTATTGCTACAAAGTTTGCACCAGAACTAAGGTAAAAATAATTTAATTTAAATAAATATTTTAATTATTATTGATTACTGTTAATTTTTAGAGTGAGTATGAAAATGCTTCACACTGGTAGCACAAAAGAAATTGTGATAGTATATTAAACAGGAGTTTTGAGTGCTTTCCATTTCAAATAATGCTACTGCCTTTCTCAGCTCATCATCACTAAACATATAAAGTAAAGACAGCCAGAAAAACAAGTTGAATCACCAGCCAAACCTACAGTAGGGAGCTGACGAGAAGGAAGGCAGGGTGGTGGTCGGGGCTGCAAACCCTTGCCCCCTTCCAAAGTTTAAAGACTGCTGTCAGAGTAACGGGTTACCCTCGCTACTAGTCATCCCAAAAGAAACAGCTCTCTGGAAGTCAGTCACGAGCTAGTGTCGGTTGCGTGCGCATCAGGATATATTATGGCGCAGTCTAGGAAGAAAGGGAAAACTATACACGAAGCGAGGGAGGTGATCAGACATGTGATAAATAAATGTGACGAAGAAGCTACTAATGGTCAAATAAAGCATTTATTATCTCAATCCAATCTGCGTGCATCAGAATACACTGGGATTTCTATGAGAAGTGTTTCCAGAATTCGCAAAGAAGGTGTTGATGCTTGTAACAATTCGCTGTCAACACCAGGCAAACATCGAAAGCGTCCGCATGAAAGAAATGAACGCTGTGACTCATTTGATAGGAGAGTAATCGGAGACGTCATTCATGATTTTTACTTAGTACAGAAACGAGTACCAACATGTCCTAAGCTTCTCGTTGCTTTGAGAGAAAAAATTGATTTTCCATGGGATGTTCACACGCTCAGGCGGATACTGAAAGAAATGGGGTTTAAATGGAAACGGTGTAACAGTTCTCAGAAACTATTAGTGGAAAGGCCGCACATTGTCCACTGGCGTTGTAAATACTTGAAATAAATTCTCCACTACAGAATGGAGGGGCGCCCCATAATTTACATTGACGAAACCTGGGTTGATAGCAACATCACATTTAACAAATTTTGGCAAAGTGATACTGAACGTGGTGTGTTAACCAACAGCAGTTCTTCGAACCGTGTAATTGTTGTTCATGCAGGTGCTAAAACTGGATTAATTGAAAATGCACTGCTAATTTTTCCAACAGGCAGAGCTACGGGAGACTACCATGAGCAGATGAATTCCGCGAACTTCGAAAAGTGGCTGCATTATCAGTTATTGCCGAACCTACCGGAAAAGTCTGTTGTTATCATGGACAATGCCCCTTACCACTCAGTGCAAGAAAATAAACCCCCATCGAAGTATGCAGTGAAAAAGGAAATGGAGTCATGGTTGACCAATAACAACATTCCCTTTACTCATGAAATGCGAAAAACAGAGCTTTTTGTCTTAATTGCGTAGAACAGGAAGCCTGAAACAGTATTTCGCATTGACCAACTTTTAAAACTGCACGGACACGATGTTCTTAGACTTCCTCCTTATCCCATTGAACTAGCGTGGTCTAAAAAAAAAAGAGATTACTGCCAGCTTGTCGTTAACAAAGCTAATGGAAATCACGACGGAAGCAATATCTTCTGTCGCTGAAGAAGACTGGCAAGGATACTGTTCGCATGTCCAAAATATAGAAGCAGACAACTGGCAAAAGGACTGTCGTGTGGAAGACGCAATAGACAGTTTTGTGATATGCCTAGGCCGTGACTCCAGTGGCTCGAGTGATTCATCTGACGACGAATTTTACTCTTCCGAATCGGAACTGGCGCTGCCACTTCCCGAAAGTGAATCAATTATCACCAAACATCATCATCCACTGTTTGAGGTAAGCAGTAAGAGTATATCCTTTCAGAGTATTTTAAAGTTATGCATTCCTGATCTCAACTGTTTTCGCCTTAAATTTATGCCATCAAAATTGTTTTCAGGTCACTATGGTTGTTTCGCAGGTATTTAAGTAAAACAATTTAAGTTAAAACAGTTTTAAAATGTTGTTTTTGGCCATACTGAAAGACTTCAAATTAGTGTTGGTAATGTAAATGATGTTTTAACAATTGTAACTATTGTGAAATGGGATTAATCTTCGTACAGGAACAGATTGCAAATATGTACAATAAATAGCTTGCTTTAAAAATGTGTACTTCAAACACAATGTAAAACATTTTGCGCACCAGGCATACGGGCACCTGAAATGGCAAATTTAAAGGTTACTGTTAAAATAAATAATAGAGGCGTATACCATAACATTATAGAGTATGTTAGTATGCGCATCGTATGAAAGGAAAATCTCCCTGCGAACTGATAGTTTTAGTACTGGTAGTACAGGTTAGAGGCGACGGTGGCGACATTGCAGCCCACCGGGCCACCCACCCGCTCACCCACCCTGCCGGAATTCCAGAGCGCTGCCTTCTCATGAGCACTAGACAGTACCCTGTTTTGGCAAAAATATTTTAAACTGTGCGCATGAGCAAAATATTAATTTATTGTTTTATCAGTCCAGCAACACTGGCTACAATATCATGTGACTGCTGCTGTCAGTGCAGGAAACAGCAGTGTGAACAAAAGCAGACACAGGACATACTGAAGGGCCGCCGAAAGATCTGCCAGCCCATTACACTAGCTGGATGCTGCATCATTGGTTTTCCCATTGAGGTACTGCTCTTCATGTTGCAGGAAAGTTGTGCAGTTGACCATCCCTCTGTAGCGTGAAAGGAAGAAACATCAGCTCATCAACATAACGGCGTTGACCTCTACTGGGTGAGGTGAAGTGCGGCTAAGTCATCAGGTGCATATGGAGATCTAGCAGGCGTAAGGTAGCGGCATAATGTAGCAATCATTAGAAGGGCGAAAGTAGACAGAGCAAACCGTGCAAGGCCTTAAATAAACTACCATGACCAATCAAAAATTATGACTCATAAAGAGGAAAGGTGAAAGTAGGGAGGGAGGAAAAAGGAGGGGAGCCGACCTGAGCAAAGAGTACTCAGCCGCACAGAAATAGATGGCGGTAAATAAACATAACGTGATGGCGTTCACGTCGCACCACAACCCTTAAGTTGGCATGGGGCTGTAGTGGTCAGACTACTCGCCTCCCACTTAGGCGAATCAGGTTCGATTCCTGGCGGGGGGTCTCCCAGATTTTCACGCGTAGGAATTGTGCTGGATGATGCTGCTGGTCAGCAGGTTTCTCTGGAATCTGTTTCACCCACCCTTGCATTACGGTGCTGTTGCATACTCGCCTCACCTCACTTCACCCTCATCGGCTCACAAGACCTCGATGTTAAGAGCCACCCAAATCTCGCCACTCTATTCTCAAGTTAGCAAGCAGGCATGCTGACCCCTACGCCACTTAAATTGACCCCAACATTGCAATTAGGTCAATTCAACTTATTATGCATTGAGGAAATCTGCTCTTCAGATTTTAAATTACATTGGAACAGCAGGTATATACAAGAACATTATTTGGCACTATTTAACCACACATTTTGTTTCCATTAACTAAAGCCCTTTTTGGCCTCTTTTACTAGTCCATTCATGGGTACTTAAAACTTTTCTGAAGTCCTACTACAATTTTACTTTACTTTCAGGCTATTCCTCTGCCTCATGGAAACAAAGCTTACTTAAATCTAGAAAATCACACCAAAGGGACAGCACACCACATTTGTGTGCACTCTTCAATAATATTTTTCATGGCTATTTCTTACTGGGCATTACCAACACACCTGTTTTAACTCTGTTTTTATTCATATTAATTATAGATGAAACCTTATACATTATAGATAAGTTGAATTTGATCAAAAATGAGGTATTTATCTGTAACAGAAGCATAAAAAGTAAAATGCTTGTTAGGAAATCAAACATGTCATACATGGGGTGATTTTTAAAAGGTTTGTTTCAAAAAGTGTAAAGGTACTTTGAGTAGACCACCTTAAAGAAAACATTTCTGTTTGTAAATTCCATTGCAAGAGACAGTGCAATTACTTATTTTAGGAATAAAGGTTATTCCGCAATGAAGGAGGTAAAAAAAACTAAATGATTACAAATTATACGTTAACTTCTTAATTCTTAACGACACACACTGAAAACAAATTTGACCTCTGAAGGTGGTCACTTACCTGGCACTGAACTGCCTTGCAGCATATATCTGCAGGATGATTCACAGCACCCGTATCACCCTTTTTCTCAGAAACCACACGACACCGGGGGGTTTGCGAAAAAAAGTGTGATAACTATACCCTCTATGAAGCATTGATTTGTAGTAATCCCATTCCCCCGAACATACCGGAGGTAGGGGTATATGGTTTTCTTACTACAATCCAAAGGAAACATGTTTTTCTGGCGTGCATACCTGGTGTACATACAATCAAAAGGATGTTGGGTGTACTGTAAATACTGGTATGGTGTGAGAGAACTACCTTGAACTGGAAACTCTCATTCGCACAAAGCACTCTTCATAAGTGTTTGAAATGTCGACCATCCTGTATCAGACACTACTGCTCTCCGTACATTCGTGGATGCTCGGCAGACCTAAGCACTGATGAGGGTTCCACATACTGCTCTGATTCTGTCATTCATGCAATGTAAAACTAATGACTGACTGAATGAACGAACATTCAATTGTCAGTTAACATGCTTGCAAAACCTGCAGGTCCTGTAAGTAGTAAATGGCTTATCTGCTTGCTGCTTAGTGCAGCCTTATTCTCCGCGTTTCTTTGGAAACAGTCTAATAATAAATTACAGTTAAGTTAATCCAATTATCATTGCTTGTGCATATACAATGCACATCAGATACGCAGCAAGCAGATAAGCCATTACCACTTACAGGAACTACAGGCTTCGCATGCACATTAACTGACAATCGAAAGGTTGTTCATTCAATCACTTGTTTTACATTGCAACCATTAATTGTGTGTGTTGTTTCAGTATCAGACATTGTCTGTCTGTGGTGTTGCTTTCTGAATGGAATGCCATTTACAAACAAAGAAGCATTTGACATGCAGATGATACTAGGGTAATGTCATCTGAACTGCAGAGTTACTGCCCGTTTGTACGCAGAGAGATACCCACAGCACGTCCATCACTCGTTTAATGTTTGCCAGCATCTTGCATGTCATGTGGTGCGCACAACGGGACTAGTGCAACAGACACGCAACAAACGTCATCACATCAGACGACCTGTGCGAAATGAGAGGGCTGTTGATGTACGTGCTGCCATGGTATTTACTCCTCATAATTCTACACGGACGATTGCCCACGGCTCAGGATTGTCTCAAAGTAGTATGGAGAATCCTCGCTGATAATAGTTTACATCCGTACCATGTACAGCTGCACCAAGAACTTGGGAATAATTACTTTCCTAAGCACATTGATTTCTGCAACTGGTACCTGAGCAAGGACAGTCAACCCACATTGACTCCTTCAAGTGGATAATCAGCATGTGTGGAGCCTTAATACTTGGCGTGGCCTTCGCAGACATCATGTCATAGGACCATGGTTTTTTGAAGGGTAATTGAATGGTGGAGCATTTGTAGACTTCCTAGAGAATTTTTGTATCAGTTTATCGAAGATGTGTCTCTAGCTCTGAGATAAACACTGTAGCTTCAACAGGATGGCTGTCCTGCTCACTTTTCACGCAAAGCCCAGAATGTGGATTGGACGAATGTGTCCTGTAACTTGGCCACCACGTTCTCCAGATTTAAAATGACTTCTTGTTGTGGGGGAGAATTAAATACATAGTCTATGGCATGCGTCAAACAAGGGAAGACATGAAAGACAGAATCAGAGCAGCATGTGGATCTCTCAGCTGTGCTGAGGTCCGCCAAGCAACTGCGAATGGAATTACTACCAATTAATGATTCATACAGGGTATAGTTATCACAATTTTTTCACGACAACATGGTCTTTACAACGGACAGGCAAATGGCAATGGGCAGGAGGCAGCTCATCTGTACCAGGAAAAGTACACTGACCTTTAAGGAACATGAGATCAACACTGTAGACGATGACCCTGGTATAAGCACCAGGTAGGTGGCCTGTCAGCATTGGTCAAGCCAGGTGACCATGTGGACCATTCTCCACAACTACCGCTACTTGCTACCCGTATTACTTGCAATGTGTGCGGGGCTCGTTACCAACGGAAATTTTTCCATGGGAACAGTTTTTTTGCTGGTTTGTTGTAAGGGCCACCTTTACTAGAGGTGGTATCGTCAACCTACCAAACACCCATCTGTGGCTACGCAGAATTCCCCTGGTATGGTGGCAGCAAACCATCAGCACCAGTTCCACCTCAATGTGTGGGCAGAGATTATTCGCGACTTTCTCATTGGACAAGGTGTCCTTCCATGCCTCACAGTCAAGGCATATCTGCACTTCCTGCAGGTCGCCTTGCCCCCCTTGCTGGAAGAGGTGCCTTTGGTGATACAAAGGTTTACGGGGCTGCTACACGATGGTGCTCCAGCCCACTTCCGCATTACCGTGCAGAAGCATCTCAACGTCTTCCCCGGTCAATGGCTCAGACGAGGTGGTCCGGTTGTCTAGTGTGCCCCGTCTCCGGACTTCAACCCTTTAGATTTCTACTTGTGGGTGGCCCTATAAGGTGGCATGTATGCGCATGCTTAGAAGCCCCTGGTGGCCATTCGAACACCTCAGCCTCATGACAGCAGGTCCTGCTCTGCATTGTACAAGAACGATGAATGAATAAATGGTCTCTAGCATAGAAACTATGCACTTCCGGACATGTCCATTATCTTGTGAGGGATAGTCTGTTGCAGTATTGCTCAAAATCGTCCTATGTGTGTTTCGGAGACACATGAATAAACTACTCCAAGGGATTGCGGATGTGAAAAAAAAAATTTGAAATTTGACACTTGTGGACCACCTGAATTAATAATGGCAGAGTCCGAAAAGTATGTGTTGGAGGAACAAATCTCTGGTATACGAAATAATTGACCAAATATCTTGGATTAAATGATAGTGTAGTAGATTGTTTTCATCCATCATCGTGTGAAATAATACGAGTTTGCACCCTGTTATTGCATACAACTGTGTTACCTTGAGTTACTATTGATGTTTGATGCCACAATATTAAGCAGTACATTGTAATTGGCCAAAAAGGCACACAAATGTTAGTTGTAGCAATACTATGGCCTGGCAGACAGGAAACATGTTCTACACCCGGAGGTAAACTCATGCTGGCTGTAATACGGCATCGCATGCCGAATAATTATTACCAAGACCAAACAGGCGGCAAAAAAATTACAATTAGTAAGTATGCTACACAGACATGACCAAGTGCTCCACTGAGTCACGACTTCTAAGCCTCTGCCTTCCAAAAGTATGAAGCTGTAACCCCAGTGACACCATGTCGTCCTTACATGTTTTTAACTCTATCCCAGGTAGCAGAAATTTTTATCAAGGTAATCCATTGCATATAACGTCACTAGTATTTCAAAGCAAATTGTTTTGCCGGGAAATGCTACGCAAAAATGTTTTAACAGTTTGCAAAGATATTTTCTCTTGCATTTGAAGACAATCCCCTCTCTCCCCACCATCTAAAGTTTGTTTGATCATATCTGGCATGAAACATTAATTTAACTTGATAGGTAGTACCTTCAGAATAAAATTATATCTCCAGAAGCATTTGCCTGACCTACCATGGTCGCCAAGGATTGTTTTTAACAATAAGTGACTACTTATTTTCAGTGGCTTCTTATGGGAAAATTCGTGGATTTATATTAATTTGTTTCAACAGGCACACACCTTCTGAATAAACTGATGTTATGAAAGGCCCTATTTGAAACCTTTTGTCACCAAATAACGCTAAACACCGAGCCAGAGCACCATATAGCTTGCGACAGCTACAAGTGGACATGTAAATCTGAAGGCATGGTTTTAAATGATTAATAATTGAAGACCATTAAGAAATAAATTCTAATCACCTTATTTATTAACCTTTCTCAAATTACACAACTCTAAGAGGCAGATGCTTGGAGACGCATGCGGACAGCATCAGTGTCGGCATGCAGCCCGGAGTGAGTAAACTGTGGCTGTCCTCTACGATAGAGGAGGGGAGGGTGGGGCACCTTGAACCACAGGCTTGCGTTCTTTTAGTTTGATGTTTTTACGCTAGATGTCTTTACTGCAGAATCAACACATGTCAGGTATATGACGCAACATAAGTTTAACCGTATAGTGTTTACTGTTACAATTTTAAAAGCTTTTCGTCAAAATTTGACAGTTGAAGTAACTTTCTCAGGTAAGTTAACAGTTTCTGTATACTCATCATAGTAAGAATCATTACTCTTTGTAACTGAATAGATAGTATATGATTTATAGTACTTTATTATGTAACATTTAGTTTCATTGTTCCAAGATGTCTGCGTGAAAACGCGTGATCAGAAATGGCTGCCGACGGGGCACATTGAACCGCAAAAGCTTGGGCAGTTCAGTTTGATCTATGTTCAACCTGCCCCATCCTGATAAGATGTGACTAAAATTATATAATTTAAAACGTCTAACAATTCAGTTCTACCCTGTAGCTTCCTTGGAGTACAAACATTATTTTCTTTCATTTCAGAAAATGGTTCGTAACTACAGGCCAAAGTCTAATCGGGGGAAAACGGACAGTAGTCTGATGAGAAGACGAATAGAGCGGCCTTTCATCACCTCTTCAACAGCTCTTCAACAGCTCAAGTCAGTCATGACCTAGAATTAGATTGCATAAAGTTGTCTCGATAACTGAAAAAATATCAGTCTGGTGACATGCATGATGATCATTACTTTGCCGCTCATTTCAACACGAGAATGGTGTTCTCAAAAGATGATGGGCTGGAAGAATATATTTTGACCTGCTCCTTAATGTTCCACGGTCTCACCTATGAGGCTGTAAGACGCCTTTAATTTGAATATGCAACGAAGAAGGAAAAAAATATGCCGGNCTCTTCAACAGCTCAAGTCAGTCATGACCTAGAATTAGATTGCATAAAGTTGTCTCGATAACTGAAAAAATATCAGTCTGGTGACATGCATGATGATCATTACTTTGCCGCTCATTTCAACACGAGAATGGTGTTCTCAAAAGATGATGGACTGGAAGAATATATTTTGACCTGCTCCTTAATGTTCCACGGTCTCACCTATGAGGCTGTAAGACGCCTTTAATTTGAATATGCAACGAAGAAGGAAAAAAATATGCCGGATTCCGGGAAGGCTAATGCTATGACTGGAAAGGACTTGATTTTGGGCTTTATGAAACTGCATTCAAATGTATCTCTAGGGCTTAAGGCTTCAACAGAAAATCTGTGAGAATTTTTCAAAGTTTGGATGAAAACGTTGGCGGAGAAAAAATTTGGCCCAGAATCTATGTACAATTTAGACAAAAGTGGCATAACCACTGTCCAAAATGTACCCAAAGTTTTGGCCAAGAAAGGAACGAAACAAGTGGGGCGAGTAACAGCTGCTGAAAGAGGGACTCTTGTTACAGTTGTTTGCTGTGTGAATGCACTTGGAAAGGCATTACCTCCAGTAATGATTTTTCCTAGGATCACATGATCATAGGCGCTCCTCCGGGAACTCTAGGACTAGCAGCTCCAACTGGGTGGATGAACAGCGAGCNTTTGGCCCAGAATCTATGTACAATTTAGACAAAAGTGGCATAACCACTGTCCAAAATGTACCCAAAGTTTTGGCCACGAAAGGAACGAAACAAGTGGGACGAGTAACAGCTGCTGAAAGAGGGACTCTTGTTACAGTTGTTTGCTGCGTGAATGCACTTGGAAAGGCATTACCTCCAGTAATGATTTTTCCTAGGATCACGTGATCATAGGCGCTCCTCCGGGAACTCTAGGACTAGCAGCTCCAACTGGGTGGATGAACACCGAGCTGTTTCCTCGCGTTCTCGCTCATTTCATAGACCATATAGGATGTTCTGCTGAAAAACCCACGGTTTTATTCATTGAAAACCACGANGCGTTCTCGCTCATTTCATAGACCATATAGGATGTTCTGCTGAAAAACCCACGGTTTTATTCATTGAAAACCACGAGTCATTTGGGAATCCAAGTAATTGAACTGGCCTGTGAAAATGGACTTTCTATTATAACATTCCCACACATCACATAAGTTACAACCACTTGATGTTTCCGTATATGGGGAACTAAAGACTCGTTACAACAGAGCTGCCAATGAATGGAATTTAAGTAACCCTGCTAAACGCATTACAATCTATGATCTTCCTGAACGTTTTAATAGGGCGTTTTATCTAGTGCTTTCACTGGAGAATATATCAAACTGCTTTAAAAAAAACCAGAATCTGGCTAGTTAACTCCGAAATATTTTCCGATGATGAATTCCTTGCAGCGAGTCTTCACGAGTGGAAATCCTACTGAGAACACTGTTCCAAAAAGTCCAGTCCATGATAACGCGCAGCTCGTGGATACCGAAGACTATCTGAATGAACCCTTGACATTCGTTAAAGATTCTACCACCAATGACAAGTTATAGTGAGATAATCCAAATACGTCTATTGCCAAAGCAAAAGGCAGTCGAAACCTTACAGGAAAAGGGCGGTCGTTGGCTACAAACTTATTATGAGCACACCTGAGAAAGATAATGCGCTTGAAAAGCAGAAAACGGCAAAACATAAATCACCTGCTGCTCAAAACCCGTTACGAAACAGAGAGCTCTTTATTGCCCTGTGCGGACACGACAGTTCGGATAACAACATCGAAAATGAAGGTTTCACTATGACTGAGGACTCAAGTGATAAATATGAAGAGGACTTCGAAGACGATACGNAATGAAGGTTTCACTATGACTGAGGACTCAAGTGATAAATATGAAGAGGACTTCGAAGACGATACGATAAAACTTAACACAGTTGATATCAAAAGCGCCGGAAAACTGTGACTTTGCCCTAATAAGACTGACTCCATTGAATTCCAAAAGTAATGGAGTTTATTATGTTGGACAAGTAATCAATATAATGAAAGAGGACAACGAACAAGTATACGAGGTTGAATTTTACCGACAATTGCGTAAAATGACTGGTTGGTTCTTTAAACCAGAAAGAGATGATAAGGTTGGAAGAGGTGATATTGTGATGTACCTTCCAAAGCCAACCATGACTGGCGGCACCAAGAGGGTTCGATCTCTGCTGCAATTTAGTGTGGACCTTAGTCAATATAACTGCCAATAAATGCGTGTATTCTCGATAGGTAACATAGGTTCAAGGTGCCCCACCAAAGGGGAACCACTTCACATTTTTCTTTGAAAATTAAGTTTAACCAGGTTCTTGATTACTAATCCATTTGTTTTCTATTTTTCATTTACTATTGAATTAAACTTATGTTTAGTATACAAGTTGTTTGATTAGTTTTATTATCCAGGTTTTTACAAATATTTTTCTCTAAACAAGTTCAAGGTACCCTACTCAACAGAGCCCAACCTTGACCTATATTCCACCCATTACACAACTGGTGGGATGGATGAAGCTAGTTGCCTAGCAACAATCATGGTGTCCTTGCACCCTCCCTTGGAAGACAAAGGAACCTGTAGAGTACTGTTTCACTCCTCCTGCCACCGACACTTCCCCTTGTCCATCTCGCACAGTTAACACACTGCCTGATCTATAACCTCTCCACATGCTCAGCTGATCAAGTGTGCACAAGACATTCAACATTTACTTAAATCATATTTTCTTTTTCAGAGGGGGTTGAAAGTTTCAGATCTGCTTGCACTCTGTCTGCTTACAATAAATTACATATGGTACTTTGTTACATATATTTATTTAGAAGAGTGTAAGTGGAGTTATTTTTTTATAGCAATATTTACAATAATATTAATACAGGAATACTACTGTTAATAACACCCATTTTTATTGTGTTTATTAAACTTCATTCACAGCTACTGTACAGCTCTCATACTCAACATGAAGGTTAATATATAGTTATATTTTATTGATTTACCTGGCAATTCCTATCTACCAAAATCCTGAAAGTATTGAAATTTTTTGACAGTCCCCTGATAGCTAATTCACTGTAAATGACAGCCATGTTATTTGCATCTACAGAAGATAGTGGGTGGCTGCTATTACAGCTCTCCATGCTCCCATTGTCCTGCCTGGTAACAAGGGTCTCTACACCACCTTGTGCTCCAAGCCACCCTTACCACTGTGCAATGTATTATGTTTTTCATCACCTGCCTTCTTTCAGGTATAGTGGAACCTCTACCCATAGAGTTTCAGGGGACTGATAAAAACTCTATAGATGGACATTCTGTATATGTGGACTAGACATGTTAGTCTACCAGGAGAAAAAAAAAAAAAACACCAACAACACCCTTAATGTTGAACACCTTGATAGACCTATGTTAGATATTTGTCATGTTTAACTACAGAAAACAATGCAAATGGGAATATTAAAGAAAACCTTCCCTGTTATAAAGTTTTCAAGTAATAAAATCTGTATTTAAACACCATGAGTGGTGTTTGTAATGTCCCATTGCGAATCAATCTCAAAAATATGGCACCGCTGTTTCTTGAGGTTGCTAGTCGTTACCAATACGACTGCTGCCGTAAACATTGCAATTGCTTGCTGAACGTATAACAAAGCTTCTACAGTCCATAATTCACACACACATGTGCTGTATTTTCACATTTTTTTCTTTGTTTTGTGTTTTTGAAATACATGTGTAGTCCGAGAGGTCTTATTAATTTTGGTTGCAAAGTACGAGTTAAGTGCAACATTGTGATGAAATCAACAGGTTATATCAGAAGTGGTAAATTACATAAATAGGACTAGATGCAGGGCAGTGAGACACAAGCAAAAACAATTTGTGTTGAAAATTTATTTCATTTGGGTTATCTATTAGTATTACTTGTGCATGTGTATCTAACACACTGTACACAGACTTTGTATGCCATGGTGACTACAGTTTCACATATCTGGCCATTCGTTATTCCTGTCAATATTGAAGTAAAATTTGGCAGGAATTTGTTTTTGGCAAATAGTCCATCTATAAAAAGATGTCATAACTTCTTTTTTTAACATACTTATACTTCTTTGTTAAATGATCCGAGCATGTAATTTTCAGCAATGCTACAAAATTATTTGTTCAATCGATGGGGTAAAAATTAAATTTTGAAGCTCGGCAAGAACGGACTTTGGCATTATTTACGTAGGAATTTCGCCGGGACCACAGAAAATTGATGCTATAATAAATTATGGTATTTAATTTTTTAGACATTAAAAAGTACTGTATATGGTATATTACTTTGTCTTATTTCAGAAAACATTTTCAGATTACAGCTTGCATACTTGTGTTTTGTGTACCACGTTAGAATTTGGAACATGGCCGTGGTATGAAAGTGTAAAAAATGCACACTTTCATACCATATTATATACTAATTATATTTAGCATTATTATCAACTGTGTGTGTCAATATTTGTATGAAAAATATATGCATTACATGTGATGTGACGCAGTCGATTGGGTATGTAAACATTGCGTGATATTTTAGGTTGAAACAGTTTGCTGTCTATTGTAGGATGACCATTTTTAAAAATAAAGTTTTAAAGTGAAATCTATCATCTTACTTTCGGGCGAATGCAGTATATGTTTAGGAAGGCCACATTTACTCACAACCATCCACCTACACAAAGTTTGGGTTAAGTGGCATCTTGGATTTTCAAAAGAAAACTCATTTTGTTCTCTTTCATATTCATTCCGCTGCGAACTTGCAACACCACACCTGGCTAGGCCAATGTACCGGCACATGTTCTCGTGCCCCACTTTCCACCCTTTCCGGCGAAATGGTGATTGTTTACATTCTCGCATCTTTTAGACTTTAGCAACAAGTAATTTAAGGAACACTGACAAAAATATGCAATTAAAAAACTGAAATGTAATTCACTCAAAAATGGAAAAGAAAAACAGCAAAAATTAAAAACTGAAATCATTCAGAAATAACATTAAAAATAAATCATTATTGGTGTTTTAGAAGACTAAATCTAGTAATCCATTCATGTCTGGCCTTGAACTGGTCTACTCCAATACAGTATGACAGGCACGGTAGGCAGATTGATGTTTTTAGGTATAGGGGGTGAGGTGTGGGTTGACTGGCAGACTAACGCAGCTAGAGGAAGAGTGGAGAGGCTAGCAACAGCCTATGAAACGAAGGGGATTAAGAGGCATGGCCGGCCACGACAGGAGCTGAAGTGAGGGGTGGAAGGCAGGGTGGCTGTGCCATTCTCGCCTCCAGATCGAGGTTGCTACCTACTGGCCTGCCATGTTCCGTGCAAGCTGCCATTCCACATCTCGTCTCCTGTAAAAGCTACTGCGTAAATTATACTGAATTTATTTCATGGTACACATACAATACCACACTGAATGATGTAGAATACTGGCCCAAGAACTGTTTCCAGGCTAGATGTGGAGATAAAAATAACCTAGTGTACACATCTTACTTCACCAATAATTTTCACAGCTGCATTACCAAGACTTGAAAGAAGTACCAAATGCCATAGAAAATACAAGCAATATTGTTATGGACAATTTGGTTCTAATTTATGCCCAACTTCTGAATACTGATAGATCTTCAGTGAATCATAAGACAAATTTATGGGCACTGTTTTTCTCAACTAAACAATTTTTAAGTTCATTCAAAAAAATCATTGATTTGTCCTGTGAAACTTATATTTTTTATGTGCCAACACAGTTTATAAAATTAATTGTACCCACGTACTTTCCGAAATCTATTTATTTTGTTTACACATGTACATACATCACCCTGAAACTGCATCCATACCTTAAAATTATCGTTTTCAATGAATAACCACATTTTGTAATGCAACTTTACAATATGATGAAGAGGGCACAACCTGTCATCATGACCTTTTAGAGTATATCAAGTCTCTTATATCACGTTTCCCATTACAATCATGCAGATCAAAGAACATGTTCAGAGACAAGAATTCATAATAAAATTTCTAATTTAAGAATACGCACTAAACCATTAACATATGGGCCTAATCCATACACACTGAGAACACACACTTGTAAACTGGGAAAGACACTATCATAAGAAATAAGCAGTCTTCTGCAATTATTTTACCCCATATAATACTAAGCCACAAAACCCCCAACTGTGTACATGGCAAAAACTGTACACTGTTAGGCCATATTAACAGGGTAATTAAATTACATTTCCTAAAAAAAAAATTAACAAAAAGAATGTTTAATATTTTTAACAAGAAACAACCACCTAAGTTAAAACTGAAGTTTAACTTTGGCACTAAAAAACACAGCAATACTCTTCGACACATTACTTCCACTTAAAAAAATATATATCAGAAAACCTGTCTACATTTAGAGTTAGCAAATTATAGACGTAAGTAAATTGCTTCCAAAATTGTGAATTCACAACTTCTACTTGCAAACAAATAAAAACACATTGGGTTAATACAAACACAGCTGCAAAACTTGCCCATTGATAGGGTTGTGTGAATATTCTGTACACAAACAAAAATTCTCTATTTCTATGAATATTTAGGTGTTTAATGAATGTTAATTTAGTTAACCAGCAAAGAAAACTTTTGCATGTACATAATCTTGTTTGTTTATATTATTTTATGACCAAAATAACATAAAATAGAAATTTAAATGTAGACAATAATTCCTGTAGTAAATACTCCACATCCTGCATATCTTTTAGTTTGGTTTTGCCACATTTGTTATAATGAATAACTTGTTAAAATGTTATGAAATTAGTTAAACTTTCGTTAAAACTGAGCTCTAATGAAATTACTTTTCATTTTCGTTTCAGTTTCATTGAAGTTCATAACATATCTTCCACTTTCGTTTCATGAGCAAAACATGCCACTTTCGCACAACCCTACCCACTGATGTAAAATTGTATCAATCGCACATTACCAAATACTTATGTACAGATTCCGTAAATGCAATTCTTGCCTCGGTTCATGTTGGTTGTCATGCAAAAATGATAAAGCTTCTGAAATGAGGATTTCTGAAACAAGGCTGCCACCAGCAAATACTTGCCACCATAACTCTGTACATTAGGTCCATCATACCACAAATATGATTTACCAATGTTCCTAATAAACAACTACTGGGAACTAGAAGCTTGGACTGAGAATTCACATAGGGCACACTCCCGTAAAGGACAATCATGAGGGAACTCGCAGAAACAAAGGTGCAGCACCAAACCCTCCCCAGTGTTCTAGAATCCTGCTATTGCACGTCTCGTACACTTGGAGAAAACACCACAAAGTTTTACGAGGTCTAGGGGGTCAACGAGCAGCAACACAACTGCACGCTACGTTACGTAGCTGCCAGTACGTTGTTGACTCTTGCCCGCCATCTTCAAAACTACGTGACCTTCCCTCGGGCAAACAAGACTCAAAGTACAGGCCCACTAAGCTTCCAGCTCCAGCGCCAAACCGATCTTGTGGCCTCCTTGGTTGAAATTCTTGCCGTCAATCATTGCTGACAACGTAAGTGTGATACCTGAACAAAGGAAATAATTACTACTACAGTCACAGTTTAAGTTATTATAAAAGGGTTCACAACTTCTCTTTTCCTCACTTATACGAATAACTTATGGACATGATGGCTACGCAAAACCTTTCAGTAATTAGTAATTTTGTTCATTTGAACCAACATTAATGCTGTTCAGATGACAACACCCTTTAATGCTATTAGGACGTGCTTAATTTTCCATTTTATATAAAAAAAAATTTTTTAAGACTAAGCACCTTGCCTCCATGTATGGCCTGTCTCATCTAAGTTGGCGAGATTTTGACAGTTCGACGAAAGTAGCGCCAATGTTTACTTTCCGTTTATGCATCCTTTCGCCATCAGCTGGTGCGTCAAGTGGCGGCTGTATATTAATTTTACTAACACGCCATCAGCTAATCCACTTTCCATTGTAACGCTAAACAAATTTTAAGGTATTTATAGACTCCATCTGTCTAAAAAAATTTGTAGGTTTTAATTGGGTTAACATTGGCGAGACGTTAATTTTAGTTCTTATCACACTTTGGATGTTGCAGCTAACATGTTAAGACTGGAAATAAAAGTAATACGGGAAACTTGCTTGACAACGCACTTTTCATTCGCCAACAAACAACTTACCATCAACTTTTGCAAAGCAGTTATTCTGCTATTACTGTTATTAAACAGCTTGAGTTAGAAATCTGTGGCGTGGAATAAAGTAAGAATTCTTCAAAACTACTCACATGCATCCCATTTACTTTGTTTTATTAATAAAGAATAGTAACAACACGAAAACAACAGAAATTTGGGTTAGCGGGAGAACTGGTTGTAGTTCGGGATCTGACCGACAGATAGCGTGGAAGGGAGTGCTGTAACAGATGGCGTGGTAGGGTTTGTTGTCAACAGGTAGCAGTACTTTGACCTGCCCCTTGTTCCATCTTTGTATAAGTTAACTTTTCTCCTTTTATTGGCTCAAAACGACAAGAGTTTGATATATATGTCGTGAAATTATTTGACTGTACCCTTTGATATTTCTGTAGGCTTTTGGAATTAATATCACGCATGTATGAAAGGTGTGGAGAATGAGGGGTATGACATAAAAATATCTTCCAATGTTTGAAGTGGCATTTCAGTTGAATACAGACCGTTTTAATGTCAGTTTCATTTTGAACACACATAAATTACTACTTTAGCACAGTTTGTAACAACATAACGGCTGGTTTGTGAACACGTAAAATAAAACACATTAATTCATCTAGGAACTCTGTTTTTTCTGCTTGCTTGATGTGCGTCAGCAGTGCAGCCAACGTAATATTAATTTTCATTCATTCATGCATCAGCTGATACAGGATTTTGTAAATGGCACGTTGTTTGTTATGTTTACGTCAAATTGCCACTCAATGACTCAAAATCTACCCAACTTCTATGAGACAGACCATACAAACATCTAGATATAAAATTATGGGGAAAATGGACTCAATTTTAAAATATTTATGGATGGGCAGACACCCAGAAAATCTGTTTCAGGTTCTATTCCACATGTATTTGAACCCAGAATCAAATATATAAGGAATATAAAAAAAAATCAAATTTTCAACTTCAAAAGAAAAAATGAAAATACTTAAATTACAATTAAAGATTTGGATGTTAAGACTACACAATTTTTTTTTCACTTTCAGAGCCCACAAATCCAAAAATCACCATACACAAGACTAATCAGTTGATTTCTATAACATTACAACATGCCAGTAGATGATATCACAATATTTGCATACTTTTTTAAATGGTAATTAAAACAAAAGAATAAATTTTTATAATTTGGTTAAGTGTGGGTTACACAGACATATTTAATTATGTTTCTATTAATTTCATCAGGAATCTGAAGAAAGTGTAGCAGTCAGTACCATAAGACAAATTAATTATTAAACCACTCATAAACATAATAAAAACACTTTTGCATTTAGTAAAAGAACGCATCTGGCAATTCTTAAAATTTACTGATGAATTTAACATTGTTTAGGTGGTTAACATTACGTCAACATATAACAGCCATTTCACACTCTTGTTTGCAGTAAAACCAACCCAACCTGTTTTTCATTTAAAATGAAAGAACAATTTTTCAACTTAAATAACTATTGCAACATAAATAGGGAGTAACAGTAAGTTCCCATTAATATTGGGCAATACCATAGTCTTATTTTCAAGTAAAGACAACTGTGTACAATAATATCCAGCTGCCATCACATCGAAAAAGTGTGCAAAATAATAAATAATTTGAATTTTTGCCAGATAACAGAAAATGATCTGTAGTTTGTTGCAAACTGTGTGAAATTTTTATTTTTATGCAATTCTCGAGTAAAGGTTCCAATACAATCACTATAAGCACATCACTAACACAACACAGTATTTTACACAAGAGTTCAACTGCACGTAATATATTATAATAAAGCATCATCATGCAAATCGTGCACTGCACTAAGCACACCTACGCACAGTATTTATTAGTAAAAAGAAGAGTTCAACTCTCCTTAATACTTTAGCTGTGCATCGCTGTTCAGCCAATCAGAAGCCTCAATGCTGCACTACGTTGCCAACTGGTTTTTGAAATAAAGAGTGTAGACACTTCAGTTTTCAGATAATGACTTATGTTCAGTTTATATAGTGTTGGTAATTTGAATTCATGGGAGTTCTTAAGTGAAATTTGGCTTGTATATTTTTGGCAGAAATGAATGGGAGAGATAGTTTTTATTGAACTAATATTGGTTGTAATGGTTTACTTACTACAGTGGAAGGCGCTATAACAAGTATTGCCTATAGCAACACATCCGCTATTGCGATAGATTTTAAATGCACTGTTATTTTCCCTATAATTTGAAAGGTATTTAACTTCGTTTATAACAAAAATCTACCAATGAAGCCTTTCGCTATAGCGTTAGGAACATTTGTAAACTCGTACTTTTAAAATGTTTAAACACGTATCGCAAGTGACATTCGCCCACTTGCCACGCGCGAGCAAGTCTTTGCTAGCTGTGTAGCGACACTTGCGTCGGCCAGAGCTATGGTAAGAGGAGCGGGCAGGTGTTGTGAGGGATAAGGAAGGTGGTATAGTGGAGGGGAGAGGAACAAATAGGAGTAGAGCTATAGTCCATCTCATATATGAAGGCCACATTTTAGACAGTTGACGATCCCCGCACCAATGTTTACTTTACATTAATGTATCCATTCACCATCAACTGGGTGCGACGAGTCAGCGCTCCAAGTACATGCTGCTTCGTGCGGCAATTGGTGAACTACTTGGGTGACGCGATAGGCGGCGAAATTGTTTCGAGGGGGTGTGTAGGTTCGTTCGTAAACGATGTACACAAAATATATGTTACTTTAAAAACAATGTAGAGCTCGCGAAAAATAAAACTATTGGTATGTGTTTGTAATTTTATTATATAAAGCAAACTAAAGTTATTCTCTTCTGGCTTGTTATACTTCGAAAATAACCTCACAGATGGCGCGCACAACATTTCAGCGCATGCTCTGAGCCACATTTTTTCTCAAGAGGTAGTGCCTTTGTGAAGTTTACTGTTGTTCTATTACTGGCTTAGAACGAAACGAATTTGAAATATTTTTCCTCAGATTAGAAAAAAATAAACCAACAATATTATGCAATATTTCTGTAAGCTCTTGGAAATAATATCAAACACGTGAGGAAATCAGTGTGAGAGAGAAGGGGGGNGGGGGGGGAGATAAGACGTAAAGAAAGTTTTTGAAATTGCCTTTCATTTGGATATGGATCGTTTTAATGTGACTAATTTTGAACCCCTATACATTTCTACTTTAGCACAAAGTTTAGTTTTCAACACCAAAAACCGCTGTTTTATGACCACGTAAAATAAAATGTATTAATTAACCTTGGAACTCTTTTTTTATTACGTACTTTCGGCTGGTCGAATGTGCGTTGGCAGTGCACTCAGAATAGCGTTCGTTCGTGCATCAGCTGATACAGGATTTTGTAAATGACATGTTGTTTGTTTTGAATATGTCAATTGCCACTCGCTGACTGTCAAAATGTGGCCTTCTTATATGAAATGAACTATAGTCGAGGCCAAGAAAAGAGGGGTACCCTGGCTGGAAAAGTACAGCAGAGAGGGGGGACGGGAATGGTGGCGGCAATATGCTAGCAGCCTGCCGCTCCTTTTATGCTGTACTGTCTAGGTGGTTGACTACTTTAGTTTAGTTGTTAAATAAAACGGGGAATTTTGAATATTGCAGGTTTTTTATATTATTAAAAACGAATTTTAATTACCAAAGTTTGTTATAAAGTTGTCTTAGGTCGTAAAGGCATGACCCTGGAAAAGTTTTGTAATTGAAAAAAGTTATTTCATAATCTGTGATTTTTGTTGTGCAAAAATGGGAATTTAAATATTGCAGGTTTTAAAAGTATTAAAATTGGATTTTAAATGCCAGAGTTTGTTTTAAAAATCCAGACAGACACCTAACGTAAACATAAGATAACCCCTCTTCCACATTTTGAATTTCCCGCCTCACCCCAGTTCACCTCCTGACTGCTAGATTCACTGTTTGCCAACCAACAGACTGCAGTGTGCCACCAATCACAGCATGGTAAAACTGGCCTAGCCAGCAAAACATTGCAACCACACTTCTGCGTGTAAAATGTGTTGATCCGACGTGCGCACGCATCCATGAGTACCACCCTGCGAGTGCCAAGGCATTCTTTTTATAGTGTAATGACGTATATTAAAGTGTGAAACATTAATACAAGCCAGGTACAAAATATTTAAGAAATGTTTTTACTGCAACTTAAATTTTTGCGTGTACATGATTTGTTGAGCCCAAGCGATATGATGCCCCTAGGCAACACATAGGACATCACTGACGTGAGCAGACAATACTCTAACCCCAGTTGATACGCACCTTCAGAAAAACTGAAGGGACACAACACAAGCAGGGTATAAAACACACGTACACTGAGCGAGTCTAATCACCTTCACGCAACTTCTGCTGATAGCCAAGTCCAATCTGGCTAGAGTTGTTCACTTTGGCACGAATCGAGGCATCGCTATCCAAGTTGTACTTCGCACCAATGCCAAAGCGTGTATCATTGGAGCCAGCAGTCCACTGTAGCTGGATGGCAGTGTCCAGCTTGGGGCTAACTCGCTGGTAGATGGTGCCACCAAACTCTTGTCCGTCATTACTGCGCACATCCACGGCAAACATTTAAATAAAGGTCAACAGAAGTTCATGAAAAGTTTTACACAACTGCAACATTTTATTAAAATTACAAATTTACAATACGGCTTTACCGAATTTAGATTAGAAATGCCCCAATATTTGATTGAACTTAGTGCTGCGTACCACTAGTCGCTCCTGACCCTCAAGTGCAATTGTAATGAATTACAGTAAAAAAAAAAAAAGTCAATTTCCTGATTTTGAATGATGCCACATTGGGAGATTTCCTAAACCCATAATAATATGCTTTTTATGCGTATCAGTTTCTCCATATCTATCATTTGTCTTTCATACACACTTATGTACATGGTTTTATTTAAGTATGTTTGAAACACTGCAAATGTGCCTACCAGAAGCGGAAATAATATTTAGGGTGCTTTTTAATATGGTTTTACAATTGAACTTTGTAAATGATATGCGATGTATTACAGTTGTATTAAACTCTTGTAGGAGTCAGGCCCAGCGGCCTGGTTTAGACTTTGTTGCACTGGCAGTGTGTAACCAGGTTAAGTGCGTGGTTATCGGTCCCTAGGATGAAAGACGCGTCTTCGAGGTGGTAATGGAACTTCTTAAGGGCCCAAATGATGGCCAAGCATTCTCGCACATTTGAGTGGTACCTCTTCTCTGTTTCTGACAGGAGGGTGCTGGTGTAACTTATTACTCGTGGACTCTGGGGTCTCTTGGTAGAGAACTCCTCCGAGACCTATCCCACTGGCGCCTGTCTGGAGGATAAGTGGTAGGTTGGGGAGTGGCCGATATAGCAAGCTGGGTTGCGCGAAGTTGTTCTGGAGTTCCTGAAAAGCCTTTTCTTCCTTCTCCGACCATTTCCAGGGTTGATCCTTGCGTAGGTCATTTAAGGGACTTGAGTTCTGCACTCTTCTGTATGAAATAGCGAAGCCAGTTGCAGAACCTCAAAAATTTCCGCAACGTTTCTTGTTCTTAGATGCAGCAGCTTCGGCTATCGCTCGAATTTGCTTCCTGTAGATAGTATTGTTTACATCTCGCAAGAGTTTTTTGTGTTCTACTTTCTTCTTACATTTTTACTGAATCTTGGGGTGCACCAGTTTGTTTCGAAGATTGAGCGGTCGTTCCAAGACCAATCTGGGTTGTTTGGAGAACAAGTTTTGAGTAAGAGGTAATGGGGCCAGAATTCCCAAATTGCCACCCAATTCCACAGTTAGTAATATCACCACCCACAGGGGTCTCATCCATGAAATAGTCCATGTTGTAGTTGTGCTATACATTTATCTTCCACCTCCAACAACAGGCTAACCAATCAGACTTACCCTATCCAGGGCAGCTACAACTGTGCACCAGAAAATATTATCTACCAGCTACAGTGCATTGACTGCAATGAAAAGTACATTGACCTTGCCACCAACACAATCAGACAGAGAATGGATGATGACCCTAGAGCAGGCACCAAACAAGCCATAGCTGGGTGCAGGACACTGATCGATAAACAATACTTCACTTCTATTTTGTACTGCCATCCTTTGGTCAAACACTTGTAGCTGCTGTTAAAACAATGAACTTGTCATTGGCTTCATACAGAGTTGGCAGAATTTTCATATTCTTAAAACACAGTGGTTTTTTGGCTTTACCAATGACAAACAATGGAAACTTTACAGAGCCGTCTGCATTTGTAAGAAGGAGAATTGTAATACGATTCTTACTGAGCTTACCATTATGACATAGTCCCCCCCCCCCNATTGTTTTGTTGGGAAAAACACTTTAAAATAAACCTGTCTCATCAGTATTATAAACATTCAGTGACACATTTTCCCAATCTTCTACAGTCTCATCATCCACACTTTTGCTTTCGCCAGACACGACTTCATAAACAATATTATGGCGCTGGCGAAATCTGTTGATCCAGCCATTTGAGGTTGAAAACTCTTCAATACTAAGTCTCAAGTCAATGACCTTGGCTTTCTCACGCAACTTTGATGCAACTTTATTGCAAGTCTCTTTTACATTCTTAGTACTAGGCCCACACTGAGCAGCATTAGCTTCAATGCTCGCACAATTTTCTACTATAGTGTTCAAGGTAATAACTGGAATATTTAGTTCCTTACCCAAATCACTCCACTCGGGTGCCCAAATGCTCGTCAAACCTTTTGGTTATTTTTACCTTTTCTTCCACTGAGAACGTAGTTCGTATTACTTCACACTTTTCCATGTTGTATCGTAAAAAAAAAAAAAAACACTTGTTTATTCACACAACCCAACCGGATGCACAAACTAAAAATGAATGAAAAATGCAATACGCAAAGATATGCTGTGACGACACAAAGATGGCATTAAGTGTTCAATCGATAGTTGATGTCCATCTTGTTGCTCTTACTGCTTGCAACAATTCTATGGCGCAGTGCGTGAAAAAACAAAACCTAAAGTTCAGTTCACAATGGAAAACATGTACATAACGAATGTGTACGTATCAAAATAAAAGGAGGTATCCATTATGGCGTAGTTCATTTTCATTGTGCATGTAAACAGCTCTGACATGAACCGTGCTATAAAAGAATACTTACAGCAGGTATTCTTTATTGCACTTCATGGTTATGGAGTAAGTAAACAGCCCCTACGTACACAACTATGAACCGTGCCATAAATAATATACACTTTAATTTTGGTATATACACGTTCATTACATACATGTTTTTGATTTAAGCTTAACCGCTTCCAGCGATCTCTATGATGCCACAGTGCAAACAAAAAAATGTGAGTTTGATTATAATGAAACAAGTCTTCTAAAGTTTTTTGTGTTACAAATCCACGACAAAGAAATATGGCGTCCATATCAGGTGTTTATAAACTTAGGTTGCAGGCTATACGTTTATCAGAGGTGTAATTTTAGGAAATGTGAAACACTGAAATTAATGTAAAATGAACATACCTAAATAAATAAGTGTTCACTGCGGGAAAACGCACATACTGTGAACGTAAATGTGAAGTTTCACTGAACTTGTTTGACGTTCGCGTAAAACATGTACGTCCTGACAAAGGAAATAAATGGTTCACAGTGAATTCTACCTGTCCTACGTACTTTATAATAATTTAAAAGTAAAAAAAAACTATTAGACCTACACACATTTAGAAATAAACTTTTGCCAATTTGTACCAGTTCGGCTTCGCCGCTAAGGAAAAATCTACAGACCGAAGATACCCAACCGGCCATCCACGTAGGCGAGCGCAGAGCTCCGAAACCCCAGTTCATACTAAGCAGCTCGCTCCAACACCTCGTGTGCTGGAGCTCTCTACTTTAATGCCTTCCTCACTAAGGACCAGCGCTACCTGCAAGACACTTCCAGACCTTCACCTGGTAACCCCCGAAGTTTACCAGCCCCCCGACCTTTTTACACTCACTACCACTTTGGTAGTAACACCCCCAAGAAGCAGTCTCCTTTTCTTTAGTAGGTTGATTTGATGGCAGTGTAGGACTGTGGGTTCCCTTAACCGGGCGCACATAAGTCGTAAAACATACCCATTAGACGGCCACCAATACTGTAGACAAGGTACGCAAAGGAACCTGATGCACACTTACGGCAGAGCCCCAACAACACGTAACTCAATCCATGAAGCGGCTAAGACACCCAGATCAGCCAACTCACTCCATCCACCACGTTATTATCGCAGGTTGGAGTGATAGGACTATACTGCTGGCCTGACCCCTTCTGGACCACACACCACGACAAGGTTAGACATCCAATCAACCCACCACTACACCCACCGTGTTATTTTTGCCGGTTGGAGCCATAGGACTGAGTCTGGGTGGACTAGCCCCGACTGACTACACACATAGCTAGGAAATTCATAGATTGCTCTTCCTTAGACGGTAGACCGTTGTACCTACCCATAGGAGTGGTGAAAGGTGGAGAGCTAAGAGGGCAGCTACTGACTCTGAACCTAGCCAATTGAACTGCAACCCAGTGCCAACTGCCTCTGCAGTCTATCCCCACGGGAACGAGTTCAAGCCGCCAGACAACTGGAGAGTTCTCACCTCCCAGTTCCCCTACGCTCCCTCTTTCAGCCATGCCAAAAGACAGCCGGCAAGCCGCACCCGATAGTCCTGAACCTTCAACTGGGACTCCCAGTGCCTCTGAGCATTGCCAACTCGTGCTTTTAGGTGTTGTCACAACGGGTGCGCCCATAAGAACAAGGTTAAATTACCACCAGATGAACATCCAGCTGAGCTGATAAGCACTATCTGGTTGATCTCTGTTTTAAGGACAAACTTGTTTTCGAGCGTGTTAAAGAGAGAAGACTGTGGAATTAAATAACTTTTTAATGAAATATAAATTAAAAAGATTCAGAACAGTCAACATAAAAATTGTAACTCGTATATGAATATAAAGAGTCTCCCAGAATCTACCCTGGGCGACGGTCCCTGCAGGTAAACGAGTGTGTCTACACCAACATTGCAGAGAACCGTGAAACAATTCATTTTATGACTTTCACCAGTTACTGCTTATATCGAGTTAAATAAGTAGCAGCACCATAGCCAGCTATATCTGAGTTAAGTAATTTCAAATCACAGGTTTGTTACTAAAAGATAAAAAAAACCATAAAATAGTTTTCCGGTTGCAAAAATAACCTTGTTCGTGAAAACATGTCCTGCAAGATAACCTAGTTGCAATAATTTCCATGATAATTAAATCATTAGGATTGATGAAATGATTTGGTTGGACCATGGCCAATTGTAACCGATACTGATATTGAGTTTATAGGCCGATGTATCAGCATCGGTATCTGTCCATCCCTATAAATAATGCAATTAAGATTTATTTCTTTGCAGTCTTCAATAATTAATTGTTTAAACCATGTACTCTGTTTTACCCAAACACTTACGCCTGTTGTGAGTTACACTGCAGACTTTGTCTGCTTACGCATTATCTGACTACAAAAGGTGACAAATAGGCCCTTCCAGGATATCTGGTTATTCACAAGACGTGTGTGTATTGAAATAATTTCATATGAATCTGCCGATCTTCCAGCAATAAGCAACTGGAAATGAACTTTACGCTTGGTAATAAAAGTCGCTCAGAGTTCAAACAATTTTTTTTTACAAGGGGAGGGCATATTATTTTATTCTGAAGATGCTGTCTATCGAGTTAAATTAACATTTTGTTTAAAAATTATGTTGATTCGATTAAACACTTTCTTTACAGGGGAAAAACTACCTTTAAATGAAAAAGGAAACATCTGTGCAAAATATAATTCCTCTATAAAATATAATGCCTAACATTTTCAGGCAAAACAATTTGCTTTGAAATACTAGTGATGAATGGTGCAACTATTTTGAGTGACTGATTATCTTGGTAATTTCTATGATCGTCCGGCATGTAAAGGGCAGAAGCAAATATGCATGGCCGAAAGAGGATGAACCTTTTTGTTTGTTAGGTAACAGCTTCCCCTCTTGAAGGCATGTAAGGGGAGGAAGGTGCACAGCTTGGAGAGAGACAGAGGATGGGTGAAGAGAGGGAGAGATAGAAAGGGAGGAAGAGTGGGGGAAGAGGGAGAGAGGTGGTGGGAGAGAGAAAGAGAGGTGGTGGGAGAGAGAAAGAGAGGTGGTGGGAGAGAGAAAGAGAGGTGGTGGGAGAGAGAGAGGAGANTGGAGGGAGGGGGAAGAAGAGAGGTGGAGGGAGGGGGAAGAAGAGAGGTGGAGGGAGGGGGAAGAAGAGAGGTGGAGGGAGGGGGAAGAAGAGAGGTGGAGGGAGGGGGAAGAAGAGAGGTGGAGGGAGGGGGAAGAAGAGAGGTGGAGGGAGGGGGAAGAAGAGAGGTGGAGGGAGGGGGAAGAAGAGAGGTGGAGGGAGGGGGAAGAAGAGAGGTGGAGGGAGGGGGAAGAAGAGATGTGGAGAGGGAGGGGGAAGCAGAGAGGTCGGAGAAGGATGAAGAAGGGAGAGAGGGGGAGAGAATGCAAGGAACCAATGCTGGTTACTATGTAACAGCTTTCCTCATTTAGGTATGTAAAGGGAGGGAGCATTCCAGACTTGCCCACCAAGTCGCAGACATAATCAGCTGAACTGGAGAAGAGTACTGCACAGCAGTGATAAACTTATTTCACACCCAGTTATTAGACGTTTGCATAAACAACCATCTTAAAAACTATTCTTTCGGGAAGCAATGGGACAGAAAGATACAGTGGATTCTCTATCCATCATTTCTCAGGCGACTGACAAAAAATTTCACTACATGTGGACTTTCAATGGGACCACAGAATGTGTTCCATGGATGCAGAATTTCAATCCATCCAAGTTAAATACATAGAGGTTCCACTGTATTTTGATTTATGCAATATCAGAGATATAAATTTTGCAAGGACCATTGAAGAGTGGATATTGTCTATTGGTACATCAAGAGTCCGATGTACATTTATGGAATGGTATAAGGGATTCTCGACAATTCGTTTTCCAGTGGACCAGTAAGAAAAAACTAAGAATGGGAAAAAAGAAAAAAAAAATGGTAGTGGACTAGATTTTAGACCTGGGAAATATCTTAGATAAACTCAAAATGCACGTTTATTTAATTAAACCAACAGCCTAAAAAAGGTCATTTAAAACAACTTATTCAGGTCAATTTAAGGGTAAATATTGACTAAATTAAAAACCTTAATTCTTGAAATTCAGCAAAATTTTTAATTTTTTATATTAATATTTTTGTCCATTGTTCCTTTGTCAGCCAAGCCATAACTTACTCAATCCCTTGATTAAAATTACCATAACTGATTTGCAACAATTTTTGCCAATCATTGCTTGCAGTCTTTTCCAAGCCTTTAAGATTTTAATCAAACCCGAAGCAGACAGCTTCAGATAACAATAAGTCCATAGAGATAACTGAATACAGTGTCCGTGAGATTCATTCTAATTGTTCCCAACCTACGAATTCAGTTAAGACAAGAAAAAGTAAAACACAAAAAACTCTTGCAGGATGTAACAGTACTATCGATAGCACCAGTTGTTGATTATCCGTGTTGTTTTGCATTCACATGGTGTTCAAAAAACAAATGATGCACGCAAACTTTGGAGAATGTACTGATGAGAAAAACAAAAAAGTTAAATTACAGGAAGGAATAATTGAAAAAACACTGTTTTTCATAGCTAAATGATTGTTCTGAATATATTTTGGCTTTCAGACAATATCTGATCAACAGATGCTGTAAATTGATGCTTTAAAAGTCATAACATGCAGGTTTTTTTTAAACATTGTTCATAAAGGATATTTGTTGGGACAGTACAAAAAGAACTACTGTTATGGGAAAAGTGAATTAACAGGGTCGCAGCAATGATGTTTCACTATATACATGGTATATCCTGTATATTATTAATTGAAAATGATTATATCAAGCTGGACCTTAATTTAATTTCAAAGACAAATTAACTCTGCTATTGCAACATGCAATTAAAAATGTTGACCCCCTGCCCTTTTATAATGTTAAACTATTTCCTTAATACGAAATACAGTTAATATATAATACGAAGTGATTTTAATCCCGCAGGACAGTAATTTCACATGTTGGCAAATCGTTTATACAAATTGTGTATGGCGATTCAGCAGCCGTCAACGTGGATAAGACTCAGGATTGGCTAAAGTCTGTGCAGCCAATACTTAATCAGTTCACTATAGATAATATTTTCAACATGGACGAAACTGTAGTTTTTTTACAACTTGCTGTCAAATAAAACATTGGCTGTGAAAGGTGAGAAGTGCCATGGAGGTAAATGCAGCAAGGAAAGTGTTACTGCTTTACTGTGCTGTAACCAAAGTGGTACTGAGAAATTATGTCCCCTTGTAGGCAAGTTTCAGAAACCCAGATGTTTCAAGAATATTGTTAACCTACCATGTGATCATGAAGCAAATTCATGTGATTGGGTGACAGTGGAAATATTTCAGAAATGGTTAATGGAATTGGAATGACACATGGCATGCAAAAACAGAACAGTAATGCCTTTAACGAAAGAACAATGAAAACCAAAATTTACTCGTTTAAGCCACAGGTTTAAACTTGAAACAGTATGCTATTTGCCACGAAGTCCATGCTGGAAATAATGTAAATAATATGCACAAGATATGCAAGTATTCTTAAAGATTTGTATTCACATATTAATTTTTTGTTAAATTTTGCTAATACAAACCTTGTTATTACAAAACCTCATTATTACAAAGGGCAAAAGTGATGGTACCTTCCTGTTTGTATTAATCAGGTTCAACTGTACCGTCAAATACAGCAACTAGCAGATTATCATACTTGGGAAAATTAACAAAATAATCTAACTGATTAAAGATATAGTGAGAAATAGTTAACTAATTAATGTTAGAAGTTAAAATACACGCAGATGAACAGATTACAGTTTAAGTTAAAACAAAATTAACTGATTAAAGTTAAAAGTTGTAATGACGCAATATTCAGAATTTTTCGGGACTCGAGTGTAAAATTCTTTCGTGTTTGTGAAGCTTTGGGACNTATTACATATGGCGCCCAACTGTGCGGCATTATAAATAAATTCTAGTGTGAAAGTCACCTCAAAAACGCAATATTACAAAGTTAACAAACAGCAAAAAAATTTATGGTAAAATAAAGCATCAAATAAGTTTTTCTTTGAGGCTTATTCAAGACAAAAAAATTAAAATCTTAATCTTCTACAAAACCATTTGAAATAAGACTTCTAAAATAAAGAGCTTATTGCATAACTTAGCACGAAACCAGACCAGTGCAGTAATTACAAAAACAATCTAAATGTCCACACGAGTACCATGAACTGTGCAATTGTGATTTTTGGCGTAGTGAGAGATTGTATCGATGGATCGGAACGGTGGCATCTCGCCTACCTCACAATCGCGTTGCATGTGAGCGATGATGATCTTAGATTCATTACATAACATCAGTGTACGAATATCTGTACATCGTGGTGTGCAACTCGCCATTGCCAGCCTTAAAATACTTTGCGTATTTTTAAGAAGTTTGTCAAGATATTAAGGGCTGTTGCATATATTTCGTTATCTCCGGCCTCCAGGAGATTGCAAAGTTAAGTAACGTTAGTTTTAATCGTTAAGATATTTTAAAAATTAAAAGTTAATTAGTTATAAAATTAACTACCAAGTTAAAAATTACACACATTTCTAACAATTAGTTTTACACAGATTATGACATTGCAGTTTGCATAAAACACTTTATACTAGTTTATACACCAGAAATTACCAGACTACCCAAAATCTTTACAGGAACATTACACACAAGACATACTCCTCTCCAATTTATAAAGTACTTTACACAAACAGCAACTACAGTAAACTCTCATTTCTAAGACCCCTGAAATAGCAACCCTCTTGAAATAACTCTTTTGGGGAACCATGAAAGAAATTTAATTGAAAAAGTTTGTTCTTTCAATACAAACCTCTTCGAAATAACAACCCTTTTTCTGGGAACCATGGGAGGTCTTAGAATCAAGAGTTCACTACTGTTGTTTTTAAGGGTTCCACCTTGCTGAAGTACAAAATGTGTAGCAGAGGTTTGGTAGAAAACATGTGACTGAAAAACAAGATATTTTAAGGTGGTATTTAAACACAAAATGCAGTTAAACATTATGTGCCCAAAGCAACTTTTCAAGTTCTCATTTCAACGTCAACAATTTATTGGGCATGAAAATGGCTAAAATGAGTGTTCACTTTTAACTATAGACATTTGAAAGCCCTCTTTGGGTCTACTTTTTTTTTTTTGGTTTGGTATTCTTTCACCTTATATAAAATTAACATTGCCATTGTCAGTCACCTTGTTCATGCATCACAAGCAAAACCATGTAATTTTTTTGGGAAAGAACCTATATGCATATCTGTACTTCTCTCAGCACAAAACAAACACAGACTTCAGTAGCTATATATTTAAATGTTGCACACTCAACATAACACCAAAGTGTGGAACTATTTTTCTGAATTCATTACCAACTAGTGGTCTGCATATCAGTGTAGTTAAGGTCAGCAATTTTTCATTTCAAAGGTTTATTTCAAATGTGTTTACGATGCCGCAAACAACATTTACTGAATTTCCCATACTGAAACTTTAGTCGTCTGCAAGACAAACACTATAGATTAATCCTTAAGAGTGCCATAAAAATATACAGTCAAAGCTTACAGTTAATTTTAGGCGAGTCGCCAACGAAAGACTGCACACCATTTGAACACCCTGCACGTAGAGGCAATGAGACAATTGAGATGAGCAAGAGTTGTTCTTACAGCTCGTGCATTTCGAGGCGCTGGGACTCGCAAAAGAGCTTCAGGCAAGTGGGACCCTTAAGCAAAGCATTATGTGGATACAATACAAATAATTGGAACTGAATATTTACACATTTGTGTGAAGGATAAAATCCCCACTGGAGTAACCGAGAGCGAAGTTATTCTGTGTTATTTTCGATCTCTGTGAATCGAACTTCATCTGATAACCAGCCAGCCACCCTGGAAACAAGCCATCAAACACAATTAAGTACATACGTGAAACAGTCGCAATATAAAAAGGTGAAATAATCACATGAGAGACTAGTAACGCTAAGCACAACCTTACCATTGTAGCCAAATACAGACGATGCCTGGGCAATTGGTCCCGCCAGGTCCAGATCTACATCACAGTTTAACGCAACACTGTCATTCTTGAACTCTGTCTTCAGTTTCCCAGACTTACTCCTGAAAAGTAAAATATTTAAATGTCACAGCAAAGAATTTTAAACAGATAAAACATGTCGCTAACCACCAACATAAAACCAACATAGATTCTATTTTACTTTCTACTGGCCTCCCATCATTAATGTACCCCACACGAATACAGTATTTACTGTGCAATTTCCACACTAAATAACATTTTTTCCAAAAAAAAAAATTAGGCACATACATTATGCAATGAAGCCAGGGGAATAAATATTTAGTTCAACATCATGTTTCATATGAAATAAAAGACAAATGTACTCTTATAACAAGTTCCTATCAGCTTTCACTTGCTATGATATAATATTGCATAAAACTATTAAGAATGTCACTACGACTTGCCTACGACCAACCCTGATTGCGCATGGCCTCACCACGCCACTATGCGTGTCTACAGTAAGCCAGCCAGCAACAGCGCAGTATGTCACCACATCTGCATCTCGTCCATTTTAACTACTACAAACCATTATCCCATTTCCATCTTTCACTCCTTTTTAAGTGCAGAGTTGTTTTTATTTTTAATTTCATTTTAGGTCTGTAATAAAACCAAGTGAGCTGACACTATGCGATGGTGAACGTTACATGGGTAAATACACTAACCTTTCAAAGGTTGGATACAAACCTTGAGGTAGCATAACCAAGCCAGCAGGTTTTGGAAAGGAAATGAACTCTATTCCAGCAAAAGCTGAGAATTCAGGGATAAGAAAAGTGAACATTATGGCAGAGACACTGAATACTGGAACTGGTGAGTTGACTTGTGTGTTTATGCCAAGCTAGATGGATGCTCAAGGGAGATGGAAGAATTTGAGCAAAAAAATAAGCAGCATAGCCAGCCAGTTAAGATTTATATGCAAAAGGAGGAATAAACTGTGATTGTTTCAAGTGTTATACTAGTAGGAGTGTGCGAATATTAATTTACGAATTATTCACATTCACACTGTATACATTTTTGGCTAAAATTGAGAATCATTTACATTCCTGTCTCAAGTAGTTATTAGCTTGACAATATATGCCTACTCATTTGAAGTCATTCATTTGAACTTTTATATTATAGTTATTAGAGATAATCATAACTAGTAGTTTTTATGAAATTTTGTCATTTGAAGCAGTGGCAAATAAATTGTCATTAGATCTGAGCGAAACCTCAGTATATCACTGAATAACTGGTTTTGAATACGTAGTGATAAAAACCGTAATTATTATAAAAAAGTCGCACACAAATTAATTTTTACTGTAACATTTACAGAAAAGGATATATTTCTTATACCTTTACACATCTTGCAAATCTTTATGTAGTTACCTAAAATAGGATATCTTTCATATTGTTTGCAGCCAAAGTAACAGGCATGAAAAAGTTGTTACCGCGGCTGTGCGCTACCAAAACAAAAAAGCCTTAGTATCGCTTTGACCCACATATCACACGGCCCCATGCGACTTAACAGATTGTTTTGGCAATTCTGGGGAAATTACAATGTTTTACTTCTGCAACACATTTAAAGGTATACAATTTCTGTATATTGTTCTATGATACAGGCACAAGGTGAACACAATGCCAACATGACGCCACCTCACTGCTGTGGTGGAATGCGAACTAACAGCGCTACTAGAAGGATGTGCCAGTTAAATTTGTCGCAATCACTTGCAATGAAACGTTTGCATTTACCAAGAGTTTCACCTAATAATAGTACCTGCAACTTATGGTAAACAAAATTCTGTTACAGACTCAAGACAGCAGTAGCAAGAAATTGCAAACGCACCATTTGCAGTACATTAGCAAATAGTACTGCAACTAAACTGCAGTGTGTGCATAATCTGCTACCAATTAAACTGCAAAAATACACCTTTTAAACTTCACGACTTCACACATTTCGTAAATAATAATGATTACTGAAAATAAAATGGCTAATCAATGAAAATAAAACTGCAACACCAAGGAAATAGTTCAATAAGTAGAAAATCATGTTGTAAAACTGATAGTAGAACCCATTGTTAAGACCCCTCACTATTTCCGGGAATAGGATTGTTAATGAAGGATGGTTGACAAGAGAAACGCAATGTGTAGAGACTTAATTTTTTGCTGATTTCCCTCAAATTTCTAACTTTTTTTTTCTTACAGGTCCTAAAAAGGGAGTTTGAAAGAGACTACCTAGTCTTAATAAAATGGGTTGCAACGGAGAGGATCTACTACTGTTCTGCACTTGAAAATATAAGTACCACATGTGTGTGAACGGTTTGGGACACCAGTGAAATAATAGTCGCTTCTATTATAACAAATGAAATTTTTACTGGTAGTTATTCAACTTTGAAACTATTCAATTAGAAAATATTTAAACATTAAAATTCACTATTCACACACCCCTATATACAGTGGAACCCTATTGTAAGGTTCTTCACGGGTCCACAAGAAAGTGACACTATAAGCAGGAAAACACTATAATTCTAGAATCAGGACATCAAAAGATATAAAATTATGCACCGTAATAAACCCACAACTTTACAAAATGAACAAAACAAATACTTTTTTAAAATACATAATCTTTTATGAAATTTTATCTCCTAGTTGCAAAATCATAAAATTAGTAAATGAGCTAAAGATTACTGTAATGCAAAATAAGCACAATTGTTAGTGGCAGTTTGTCTCCTGGTACCAAAGCACACAAAATTGTCTACAAGCAAAATACGCAATATAAAATCTTTCATGTAAATTTGTTTCCTGGTTGCAAATGATTCGGTTCAGAGTAGTCACTGGGATTTCCAAATTCCGAGCAATTGCTGTGCATTTCTACCGGGATTACTGTCCACGTGCTTGATGAAGTTTAACTTTTCAGCTAATGAAAATGTCTGTCTTTTCTTTGAGGCACTCATTTTAATTTTTCACTTAAACTGTTTCAAGGACAAATTAATTTTCACTATGTAAATATTAAGTAGGAATGTGCAAAGGTAGTTTTATAAATGCAAAGCGAAGTCGAAGCATAGCTTGCATCATGCAAAGGAAATTTCAAAGAAAAAATCAAAGTTGATGGATTAAAAAATATATATATTAATTTATAGTAGGCTACAGTTTCCAAGCGTATTCAACTCATTTGCACTGTTACTGCCAAAAAAATGTTTCCCTACTAGACACTGAGAAATAGAATAAAACATATCGTAATCTTGAACTGCTGAAAAACTGAAATATCAAAATCTGCAAGAAAGTAATCATTATACATTTAGATATCTACAAACTTTATAAAAACTACCATACTCCACATATCCAGTCCCATTTGGCACCACCACCACCACCACCACCACCACCACCACCACACAGTGATTTCAATGGATGGCTATCAACATTTGATGTCTTTCCTTTCCTCCTCCAAGGACCCTTGTCAATGTCGGGCTAGATAGTAAACTTGCTGGATGGTGGTGGCATTAGGGCCTCAGAGCAAGAGAGTTGAGCCACTTTCACTGCTTACAAGGAAAGTGTGCCACACGTCAGCCCAACTCCCGCACGTGATAAATGCGTTAACTGTTATGACATTGCTGCACATGTCAAAATTGGAAAGGCAAAGAAACATGAATTTTTCGAGACAGAAAATCCACACTGTATTTGTGTTGTGTTATGGTCGGTCACCCTCCTTAAACAGCCTTCCACTGGTGTGTGTCAGGCATGAGGTTCTCGTTAACCTAACAAAAGAGAAAGAGAAATCCTTTCCCAGCCCCAGCATGCTTCCTTCTAGGGGAAAATTTTCATAAGGCCGGCAGATGAAATCGAAGGTACAAAAGTCTTCTATTCGCCTTCGAAAATGCGAAGCTTCGCAGACCCCTAATATTAAAAACTCTTCAATCCATTTACATTCCCGTAGAAAAATAAACAATGGGTATGATTCCATAGATGAATGCATACAAGTAAAGCGCACCATAATAGTGTGTGCAAATGTGACAGCTCACGACATCTGTAGTTATTCCAGATGTATGAAGTTGTGCACACTGCACTTCAGTGCCTAACCAGAAGTGTAACCACTTGGCATTTACGAATAAAGACAATACCATACTGACTTAAACAAAACATGTGAATATGTAATGAAATACTTTCAGTTGTGAATTGAAGTTATGTGAAATGGTTTGGTAACGAGAAATAAATTACAGAATCAGAAACAGTTTGCATTATTCGCGGGAAAATGAAAACATTATTTCCGGGAATGTTTGTTATTGTTCTTATGGAGAAACATTCGGGACCAGAAAAATCCTGCATTATAGACGGGAAAACTTTTTAAACGGGAACCTTATAAGCGGGTTCTACTGTACAAGGGATAAATAGCCAATGGTAACTCTCTCTTAGGCAAGCAATTAAACCCTAACCATAAAATATACAAGTGGCAATACCATTATAAAATTTAAATTTCTAGAAATATCGCAGGTTGCTTGTAGTTCATATTCCACGTGGGTTGACATGGAGAAAGTACCATGTTGATGTGTAGGAAGTGTGTTAAAGTGCCAAGACAACCATACTGGGCAAGAGGCCATACTGGGGAAGAGGGTTAACATTTCAGGAGATTAAAAATGTCCCACAATGATGAGTGAAAGAGTTAAAGGAAAGTGTAAGGAACTTGGTAGAAGTAATGAGCAGCTGTATGACAACTTGAGACGGTGCAGCAAGGAAACATGCAGAAGTTTGACTAACAGTTAAGATACAGTAGAATCCCGCTAACCCAAACCACGCTAATCCGAAATTCCGGGTAATCCGAACAAACTAAAGTACAGTACGTTGGAAAAATCAAAACAAAAATACAACCCCATATATAGTTTATTAGTCGTCTGTATCTTCATACATTGTATGTAAATGGTAATTACAGTACTTACAAATATTATTTGTTCATGTTCACATAATCAGTCTTTTCTGGCGTAATGAAGAAAATCTGTTGGACGAAGCAATATTGCGTCATCGCCTCATATACATCACATCAGCTGGTGTGCGATTGACTGTTGCTCGACGTAGCGTAGGGCAAGGTCAAGAGCCGCTGCCGCGTCAGTGTGTGACACAAGCTGCTCCGTATCACTGTCGGCCTCGACTTCACTCTGATCTTCGTCGTGGTCGGGGTCTTGTCGTGTGACTGCTGCCACAATGTCCTGGTCTGTTACGTTTTCATCATCTGCAACATCTGCAGCCATCCACTCATCGACGTCAATTTTGGCTGCTTCTTCACACCCAGGAATTTGCTGCATGAGCTGAAGAATATTTTCTGTCCCACTGTTTTCATCTGGATTTTCAATGAAAGTCAATGTAGACCATATTTTCTTCCAGGATTTTTTCAGAGATTGTTCAGTCACACTGCCCCAGGGCTCAGCAGACTAGTAAACCGAGTCCTTAATGTTCACTTTTTTAATCTTTTGTAGTATAGGGACAGGGAGTCATCCTGATCCTCTATTAAAGTGGATAAAAATATCTTCTTGTAGCAGAGTTTCATTGTTTGTAAAACTCCCTGGTCCATTGGCTGCAGCAGAGGAGTAACGTTGGGTGGGAGGAACACGGCCTTTATTTCACCACAAGTCAGTTCATTCACTTCTAGATGAGACGGGGTGTTGTCTATCAGGAGCAGAGCTCGGACTGGCAAATCATTTTCTTTATTAAACCGTGTCACAGCTGACACAAACTGTTTTTCGAACCATTCTTTAAAAACACTCCCATTCATCCAAGCATTTTTTTGGTTCCTGTAGTAAACAGGAAGAGAATTCATATTAATGTTTTTGAATGCTCGAGGTTTTGTTGACTTTCCGATAACCGTTAATGGCAGCTTGTGGTTACGTGTTGCATTGCAGCACGGCATTAATGTGACACGTTCCTTATTCATTTTAAAGCCTGGGGCCCGGGACTAATCTCTTGATGCAAAACTTTTATTTGTAAGTACCTTTAAGTTTAGACCAGTTTCGTCAGCATTATAAATTTCCTGAGGATAATAATTACCTGCCGATTTCAAATTGGAAAACTCAGTAATGTGTTCTTCGGCTGCAATGTAATCAGCTGATAATATCTCTCCCGTTATTGTTAGTTCACGAATCCAGTGACGTTTTTTCCACCAGTCAAGCCAGTCAATGCTTGCAGCGAATGGAATGTTATCGCCATTTATTAAGGTGGATAGCCTTCTGTTGAATTAGAGGTCTGCTCATAGGTGTGCCCCTTTGTCTCTCTTGCGTAAACCACAGACAAAGTGATTCGTCAACTTTTTCAAACTGTGACGATTTTGATGTTTGTTGAGATTCAAGGGTTTTTTCAGAAGTCGACGCACAAAACCGTTCAAGCTTGGCTCGGTTCTTTTTCCAGTCTGTAATAGTGGCTTTCCCTACACCAAATTCCACTGATAATTTTGTTGCACTCTCTCCTTCATATAAACGTCTTAAAACTTCTAATTTATCTTTAAGCGTACACGTAGTATGCTTCCTTTTAGTAGCCATTTTTAACAAAGCAATTTACTGCCAGGCACAAACAAGAAGGATGTTTACACGACACGCGATGTGAACCCAACAAAAGTGTGTAAACAACTAACAAAAGTAAGACAGAGAGTGCATTGCGCAGGTACAGTGACATATGCCTCAAGGTCACTCACCCTCCCCATCCCAAACACCGGAACAACTTTTGCACACTCCACCATACTAATACTTCCGGCCCCGTGCGTCTGTACTCAATTCATATGTATTATTAAATTAACTGCTTGGTACACCATTAAAGAAAGTATTTCGGTTAATCCGAAAATCTGGTAATCTGAACTGGCCTCGGTCCCAATTAATTCAGATTAACGGGACTCTACTGTAATACCTACTCTGAAAACTAATAACACAAGGAAAAGGAAAATAAAAGGATCTACCGAAAAACTTGTGCAGCACTGCATTTGAACCATGAAACCAAAAAGTTCCAAAGGTTGATAAAATTGACAGCAAAAATGATTAACAGCAGTAGAGGTAGTTGTATGTATGTAATATGGTGCTTGTGGTATGATGATCTATGTATTACTTTTCAGCAGCAGATTCCATTCTTGCACAGCAGTAACAAAAAAATATTGAGAAAAAATTTGCTTTATGATTTAGGGATCGGTGGTGGACATCCGTTGAATAAGAATTTTGTTCATATAAACATTAAATTCCACATGGTAATGACGCATGACGTGTACTGACATTACTAAATACGACTACGCCTAATCTTCACATAACGTCACGTCACCTTGAGCAGGGTTTGAACCCAGGGCGACTTGCTTCCAGAGTACACCAGCACGCCCCTAGGCCACTGCAGTCAAGGCCGTCTACACCAGTATGTCAGACGTCACGTGACTTAATCACCCCCGAGTGTGATAATAGAAGCCAGCCAAGCAGCCCAACGCTGCCCCTAAGCTCGCGGGAGCGATGCAACCTGCATACAAGGAAAACTGCAATTCCAGTCACCCCCGAGATAATGTGGCCTTCGCCGCTAAGGGAGGTGCTCCAGATCGAAGATATCAGACCGGTCAAAGGGAGCCCAAGGAACTGCAGCCGGCCATCCATATAGGTGAGCGCAGAGCTCCGAAACACCTGTTGATACTCAGCAGCTCACTCCACCACCTCGTGTGCTGGAGCTCTCTGCTTAATCACCTTTCTCACTAAGGACCACCGCTACCTGCAAGACATCTTGCAGACCTTCGCCTAGCAACCCCTGAAGAAATATTAGTTTTCCCCCCATTACACTCACTACCACTTTGGTAGTGAACACCAGAGTCCCTTCTGTACAACAGCATAGAATTAGTTAGGGTTAGTTGTTATCATAGCTACCTAGCTATATCTGCTGTTCTTTAGATTAGACCCAGGTCCCCTTCACCTGGTTTACAGTAGGTTACTTCCATTATAGTTCATTGATAGTTAGGAGTTAGTACCGGCCACTTTGTCTATTATTCTGGGAAATAAACAGGTGATCCTCCCTAACCTCAGAGTACTTATTTCTAGGGTGACTGACTTTTATTTCCGTAGACGTCAAACTTAATAAGGAAAACCAGGAGACCCCGTCTTGAAACGTCTTTGCCGAGGAGACTGCATGTTGAAACCTCTTTGCCGAAATGGTGTAGGACTGCAGACTCTCTTAACCTTGCACAAGTACGTCGCAATACATACCCATTAGACGGCCACCCATACTATGGACCAGGTACGCACAGGAATCTGGTGTGCACGTACGGCAAAGCCCCAACCACTAGTAACACAATCCACGATGCGTCTGGACATCCAAATCAACCCACCCACGCGACCCACCGCATTGGTATCTTCGAGTAATAGGACTGATACTGGTGGCCTAACCCCTTCTGAACCACACACCACGACCAGACTAGACATCCAATCAGCCCACCGCTCCATCCACCGAGTTATCTTCGCCAATTGTTCTGCAACCCAGTGCCGCCAGCCCTCAGCAACCTATCCTCATGGGAATGAACTCGGGAACGAGCTCAAGCCACCCGACAACTAGCAAGGCCTCACCTCCCAGTTCCCCCTAGCTCCTTCCAGCCACCCCACAAGACTGCCGGTGAGCCGCACCCGATCATCATGAGCATTCGACTTGGACTTCCAGTACCACTGCGCATCGCCAACCCGTGCTTCAGACCCATGAGGACCAGCAGTCCACCGCGGGCACAAACCAGCCGTGACCAAGCCAACAGCTACCCCAGGCCACGGCCCCTGCAGGTAAACGAGTGTGTGTGTCTACACCAACAGTGCAGAGAACCGCTAAACCCACACCTGACTTTGTACCGTGCTGCAGGGCAACACGTCCCAGCCTATACTGCAGCCGAGGACCAATCAGAAGCCAATAAGTCAAAACCTCACCACAGTTAATTAGCTCGTGTCTCTGATCGGCACAATGAAAACTTGTCTGACAGTGATGTCACAGTCAGTCAAACTGACGTCACGCGTCAATACATACTAAGATTGATCTGTAAAGTACTGTTACGCGCTCCCTGCTTTGTCCCACGTGAGCAAGTGGAAGTGACGGCAAGAGCAGTTACATCAGCAGCAGCGAGTCACAAGGGATGTTTTGAATGACAAGCGATAGACCAAGAACCACTTATCCGTTACAAAAAAGCGAGCCGACACGATAATCCGTTTTGCGGCACACACTGCTGACCTTGGTTGTATTGAGTTTCTGCATTTATCTGAAGAATGTTTCAGTGCTTTATTACCATTGTTTGTCAGCATGACTCGGGGTGCGCTGAAATTTCCAGGTCAATGCCAGCAGAGTATAAATAGTGCGACGACGGGCCTCCGGGCTGGGAGTTGAGTGGGTAAGTGACCAGCGAGAGGAAAATCTGCAACTGCAAGCATCGGCACAGCAAATACTGAGACTGGCAGGCTGGACTATTGGACTGTGTGCGTGAGTGAAAGACATAACAAATTATGGCAACAGACAGACTGAATGTGTGTTAATGATGAGTGAGTTAATTGATTATAACTAGGAGCATGCACTTTGGGCGTTTATTTTTATACAAAATTTGAAATTATTATTCTTAAAAATTGGTGTTACTCTTTAAGAAGCGGTATTATTTTTGGTTAACAGTTAACTATGTAAATACAAAACAAAACCACATTAAAGTACCAGTTACAATTTATAAAATGAGAAAAAGACTATAAACTTTAACTTTAAATTTTAGGTTGTTCTTTTTTGTGTATATCACTTTCAACGTGATTTACGCAAGAGTCTCTTCGGTCCCTAGTTACCGATGTGTTGCAAAATTTACAAAACATAGTCTTATCATCACTTGCACACAAGCCACGTTTCGAAAATTCTGCCGTACATTGCTTTGCAGAAACCGCAAGTTTCTTCATTTTAAAAAGAAAACTGCATCATACAAGTGCCCAAATATACACACAAAACTAACTACACCCACATGCCATATGCGATATCAGCACAAACAGGAAAAGGTGGCAATACAAAATTTAAAGATGCATTAACAAAATGGGTTGACATATTTCCATATACAATCGTAGAAGCTTCCAAAGGATTTATTTTTGTTCATCGCAGACACAATAAGTAGCAATATGACCACCAATGATCTTTCATAGTGCTACTATCGATACTCAAAACGACGGAAAATTTAAACAGTTACTAACTGCAGCGCTGAACGATCTCTATGGATTTTTTCGGTGGTTTACGTAACGCACGTAATCAGAGGCTAAACAAGTGATTTTTTGGTTAACTTACGCTACTTTTATAATGTTTCTGTGTTGATGGAGAACAAATATTTTGAAATATAATGAAAGTTCATTATCTTTTCTGCTGAGGAAAATACCATGGGATATTCCTCGGCACGGATGATTTCTTAGCAGAAGCGAGGTTATAACCTAAATTCTCAGTTTGTAATGTGGCATGCACACAGTTATAGCAGACTTTATAATATTGCAGCCACACAGTTAGGCCGCCATTTTTGTTATGCAGCACGTCAAGGTATTGACGCCTGGAAGTTGCCACTCATCTAGCTCAGAGGTAGTAACACGAGACTCTCTAAAAGAGGCGCCAATTATTTACCAAATAACGTAGTCAAGTTCCGGTTTATTAGTCTTTACTTTTATTTATTATCCAAGATGCAACAGTTCACATAGTGTTCACATATGCAGAGTACGAACAGGTTTCACCGATTCACAGATAAATGAGAGAGCAGCGCCACAGTCGATTAACTATCACATAAAAGTTGCCCGAAGAAAAAATGAATGCAGCAACCTCCCACACCGGCGTAGAAATAAATGAGAAGAATAAAGTTGCCGGTGTGGGGGTAAAGTGCCACGCCCGACGCGGCCTAGGCGAGCACTGGATGACAACTGACTCGGGAGTACTTGTGCTGCCTATCACTCCCCTCTCCTCAAATAAGAGCCTGGCATGGGCTGCCACGCACACTTTTCCTACGCTATCAAAACTGCGTAGCCAGCTTAACTGCACCGCCAAGATAACTATAAGCGAACTTCTCAGGCAAAACTGTCGACGCAGTCTGAAAAAAGCTAATCTAATGTTGACACACAACAAAAACTAAAATTTTGAAAACTGCAACCGGCTGCCGATAAACGTTAAACGGCAAACGTATGTCCGATAACGATATACCGCGAGAAACGAACCACTGTGGCTTTAATTTTGAACCCGATAACAAAAAATACAAAGCTTGGCACAGCGAAAGAAAATGAAACACGTGTCCAGACAATTAATAATACTGCGTCATTACAAGTTTCTTTATTCACTAATTCAATTAATATTATCTCATGCTTGAGAATTTGCGGAATAAAAACTTGCAATCAGACAGATACGCCACTATTTAAGACTAAAAAGGGGTTTTTCCAACTTTTTTGTAGTATTATCACTAAAAGTTAAAAATCGAGTTTATTCATTTTAAAACACAAAAATTCACGTAAAAATTTGTTGTATCGTAAAAGCAAATTTTGCATGCCACTAACTATAACCAAACAGAGACATACAGAAGGACGTTATTTAGAGTTGAAATAGACATTAATATTGCGCTCACTGAGAAATAAAAATAATAGGACAGAGAGATTTATGCTGTAAATAATAGCTGAATGAATAAATTAAAATCAAATTAAAGTTCTTTTATTTTTATCAAGACCATCCCTCACGAACTCAGATACACCCCTCAAGCATCCATGTAACAGTATTTTTCACACTGCAGTATTCTTTAGTCAAGGAGGAAAAAGTGTAAAGTGACAGCTGATAAACTGCTTCCTCAAGCACTAAAAATCCACAATGAACGCAAATATATATAACCTTGACATCACTATCAGTAATGATGACACTGACAATGCTGATAGCAGAAGTACTACAGTGAAACTTCTATTATTCTTTTTTCATGGGACTCAGCATGCAGGAAAACTCAACTCTCCCCTCAATAAGTAAAACCTAACTTAAAAAAAAAATTATTTTCATCCTTGGGTATACTGAGTTGATTGCCTGTAATGAACAGTGGGCATATCTTAAATACTGGATGAAAAAACATCTCAATCTGCCAAATGTAAAAAAGTGGCACAAATCTAACAAAATTTACTAAAAACAATTATTTAAAATAGAAACGTGCTAAATATGTTTAAAATTTAAGTACTGTAATAAGTACGTAGTTTCATCATAATAATGCTACATTTTATATTTTTTACTCTTCTTTGGAGGCAAATTTAACAGTTTTTTTTAGTTTGACATGCAAAAATCCGATTTTTTGAAATTATATTTTACTCCGCTAGAAATTCCATCGCCCACTAAATGTTTTTAAATTTCGCCAAATTAAACGGAAAGTCTGCTAAATTGACAACACTCACCATTTTGTGTGACAGTTGATAGCACTTCATTACTCTTAAAAAAAAAAGTTAGGGTAATTTTATCTTAACAGAATTAATCCGTGTTTTAGTTTTTCTTTCAGCATAGAATAAATTTAGTAGGGAACCGTGATAAATTTTAAGCATTTCAGTTGTGTGGAATAATTTCAACATTGCCATTAACAATGTTAAATATGCAATTTGCAATCGCTGTGGCACACGAATCTCGCGAGGCGTGTCAAAAAGCACCACTAACTTCAAAAAACATATTAACACGCAACACACACAGTCATGAAAAAATTTTGTTTACCCCAGCGTTAGAAATTTTTTTTTCTTAATAAAGGCGAAAGACACTGTTTTGGCAGAAATCTTGAGTCAAAATGAATAAGTTGGTAACTCACTTATTCTCAAAGTCATTAAACAAGTTTGAGCAGTGACTGTGCAAGTTAAGCCAGTACAAGAACCGGTATCAGAACCAGAAACCGGAAATTGTGGAACCGTACCATCACCACTAAAAAGTTAATATAAAGAATCACGAGAATAATTTAACGTTCCAGGTGGGTGAATAAACGTTCATGGCAGTCATGATTTTAACCTAATTTAACGATCCTTTATACTAGGGATGTCAGACAATTGCAAGAGATCGAAACCATACAATAGATACCATGTTGATACAACTGACCCATAATAGGTATTGTTTAGCGATGGGGGCCCTAGGGGTGGTATCCATTTTTAGATGAGCTGATTTAGCCCCGTACAGCGCTCACCAAGCGAAACAACGTGCGGCAAACAAGGTGAAACAAATTAATGTTTCGGCAGATTTCCCTTAAATTTCAAACTTATTTCACCCAAATTTTTTACCATTCCTCAAAAAATGAGTTGTTACAGAAAGATTGGTCACTTTAAACAGCTCAATATGCAGAGGTTCTACTGCATCACTTTACATCTGCTAATCGCTATCACATTGAACATTATTTTACGTGCAGTCACACTTACCCTGTCTGGGGAGCAAATGCTGTGTCGAAGGCAATCTTCAGCCCCTGCGCCAGCTGGTCCTGCACCACCACCTCTGTGCTCAAGGTGTTGTCCGTGTTCCATTTTTCAGTGAAAGTCAGGCCTGCGACAAAGTTACTCTACATTAACACTAACGCTCTACACATCAATAAACACATTGCAATGTACAGCAATTCTAAACACACTGATGCAACACATATTGTGTTGTATCAATTATGCACAAAATCCACAGGTCAATAAGCACCAAATATTTCAAACCTTTACATAAGCATGCACTGTTGAGCAGTAACAGAACACCATATTTATCTAAATGTAACACATTTTATTCTAATTACTACCGTCTAACAGTTAAGGGCCGTATTATTTGTGCATACTACAAATTTTGATGTCAATATTTTTGCTGAGTAGTAGCAAAATATAGTCTTTTTGTTAACTAGGCATAACGGTGCTTTATAATTACGACAAAATAACACAGACCATGAATGTACACCTCCCATTTGTTTGAATGCATATGAACTGCAGTAAATTCTATATTATTAACTTCAATAAATTTGGCCATAAAACTTTTGTTAATACTTCTTTTTAGCAAACACAGTACCTTCAAAATCACGGTTAACTCTTATATAATAAATTTAATTTAAAATTTTTGTTTCGGAATTAGTGGACACATACCTGCATTTAAGTCTTATCTTTACATAGTACCAACATAACAATCTTAATGAATTACAGGCTCAAATAATTTGTACAGGAATTAATTTTCCAATACACCAAAGCAAAACTCTCATGGTCGTGTTATTTGAAATTGTACAATATTTGGGTAAACACTTTCTGTAAAATAAGCACTTCTGAAAGCCCTGATAAAGATCTACTTTTACGCCCTTTTGTATTCTTTCACATGTAAAATTAACACTGCCATTCACTATCACTTTATTCATGCATCAGCCATGTGAAACTTTGAAATTATGAGAAAAGCAAACATTTTACAACTTTGTTAATCTTACCACACATTAACGAAAATTTGTAGTACATAGCATTTAAAGAATTATGTAATTAAGAATAAGCATGTTATTTAAAATAAAATACCAACATTTCAGGTACAAAAATATTTTCTACTACAAATGTTGATATTTCTAAACAATTTTTTGGACAGTGTATGACAAAAAAATTGTGAATATAACTCGTTAGAAGAAATATTAAAAATTTTACTGAAAAGTAAAGTACTATTGCCAATTTTGTTTTATTTTTGGTCTTAACTAAAATTTTGATGTTATGTGGTGTATTTCTGTGTTATTTCGGTTTTATTGCTTACTTCTATATTGCCTTTAATAATAACCAGAAAATTATAATTTGGTTTCAGACAACTTTTGAGTGCTGTGAAATGCATAGAATGTGTTTATTAGTAATACTGTAATTTTTATATTAATTGGTGAAAGGCTACACGTATAGTGAAAGTAAAGCACCTTAAAGCAAAGCCTTACAATCACTTTACCATGAACAGCAATATGACATGAGCTACTTGCTCAGGTACACTGTTAACTGTTGGCTAGGGTCTTTTAACAAAACAGTGTTTTACTATTTTACTTTCAGATACTTGCTCATTTTCCAACTGCACTCTGTGCCACCCGGGCTTGGACAAGGTAGTCCTCTTAATCAGCGTTCAGTCTGCAAGCACCTAGAGTGCTGCCAGCCCTCGTGGCAAGTTCACAGCATTCAAAAAGAAAAGAGAGGGATGTGCGTGAATGGGACGGAGATAAGGGGTGTCGAGATATTCGCAACCAGCATCAATGTTGGCCAACCCAGGCAGGTGCACAAACATTGCATTGCAGTGATCAAGCAACCTCACAGAAACAGCATCTCAGTGCACCCGTGCCACAGTACCGTATCAAAGTCGGGAACCGTACCGTCTCGGTGTGCATGTGCACCAACAACATGACTACAACTGGGTCAGAAACAGACGATGTTCTGACTCGGGTACCAACCAACCATGCAGCCAGACCAGGTTATAAACCACACTGCCTCAGGGGAACAAATCCCCAGGCAGATACACACGTGAACACATGCGCACACGCCACAGGACTACGAAAGACGTGCACCACGTTACCTTACAAGGGTACCGTCCCTGGGTAGGTGGCCACAGACCTCACAATCAAAACTAGGTCATGGACTACACTGCTCTTCTGACGAGGGAATTGCAAGGATAGGAAAATACTTTACAGCTCAGCAAAGATCTGGAAGAATACCAGATGACCCTTTATTGCCGGCTGAAATAGTCAACACCAAGTCATGCCTCTGAAGATTTATAATGATGGCTATCTGACAGAGGACAGGTTCTACCTCCTGGAGAGCAGCAACTCGCACATGTACTATAGTCAATTCACGGTTTTTTCGGATGTTTTGAAATGAACCCATGAAAAATCACCCTAGGCGTAACATGTTGATTAAATACGAATTAAAAACAGTGAGAGCAGCGGTGTATCGGCAACGGCTAGCAAGAAATAGTTCAGTTAAAATATTGTTTTAACCTAGTTTTTTTGTATGCTATTTGTAAATTAAACGTTGCCTATTGATATATTTGAATTTTTAGGAAGCACCGAAAGAAACATATTTAATTGTTATAGTTGAAAATATCAGTGCAAATTACAGTGCGTATAAGCAAGGAAGAAACTTGCGTAGGCGGAGCCAACGGCGGAGCGAAGCTTGTCGCTCTCTCTCTCTCCCGGTAAGTTTCACAGCGCCATGACCTAACCCCTGGTGGGTATACTGTAGTTAGGTAACCATTGCATGCCGCCTCAATGCAGGCATGAAAAGTTGAACCTTCCTTTCTATGCCTTTCACCAGCAGGAGTATCAAGTGGAGCGACAGGACAACTGCAGTCCTGACAAGAGGACCAGTGTCTGTGTAATTCACCCACACCAGCTTTTCGCTGTCTGACCCCCAGGAACGAGCATAAGCTGCCTGTCAACTGGTGAGGCCTCGCCTCGCAGCCCTAATTGCCCCTGGTACTGGGCATTTTACAGTCCTGACCGCCAGCACATCACTTCAAGATGCAGGAACCCGGATGCAACCACCAGTACCTGCGTGGACACCCCAGCAGACTACAGTCTCTGCTTGTAGGCAAACCTCAGCACCACAGTCTTAGAGTACACGTCAGCCCCAGGTGAGGCTTGTGAAAGGTTAGCCAGCAGCAACCCTTACCCCAGCCGCCCGGAGGCCTCGCCTCATACTGAACGATTACAGGCCTTGCAGACTGCCTGCCTGTCCTATCCTGTGTAAAGAAGTTGTGAAGGCTAGGTGCCAAATTCTTCACTCAACCTCACTAGTGTCTGATCTGAGCCTGTGAACTTGACCTAATGCAAATAAAAACTTAGCTGACATACCCACTAGCCGTCACGCGACAATGTTATAAAATTGAGTTGTGGTACTCTACTTGAAGTAAAATTTACTTACAAAAATACTTTGTCAGGAGACACTGATGTAAAATGTTACACACACATGCACACACACCCCCTTGTCTAACGTTTCGAGGCTGTAATCAGTGCTAAAGGAATGCATACAATATTCACTTAATATTAGTAGCCTACAGTAGCTGCACAATGAAAAATGACTTAATTGCAGGGTGTGAAATACTTTTTTTTTCAGTGCAAATTGGCATAATTATGATTACGTCTTTCGGCATTTTCAAATTTTTTTCCTGTGTAGTATTTCATGTTCTGTTTATGAATTACATTAATTTAGCACACAATTAGACCATTTAGACCATACTTTGTGAGAAAACCCAAAAACACATGGTGTGCAAATAATTATTTTGCCTACTGTATGTCAAATACAACACAAACATACCATAGTCTTTTACTTTGTACTTTGTCTCCAATGAACCAAACACTTTCCCGCTGTCTTGATGTGACGTTGCTCCAGAAGAAAACTCGACACCTGAGCTGGTCTTGGTCTTCAAGTCCAGCTTGAAAAGACCAAAGTGATAACTCTTGCCAAAAACATCCTTGGCATTCTTGCCCAGATCACTGTAAGATGGAGGGCTCATTGTCTGAAAAGAAGCATTCAGGAAAAATTAATACCAGATTTCACACACAAAGAAAACTTATGCAATCTTAGGAATATGGATATACTCTGTTTAGACTGCAATCACCCCGGACATCAAAGTTTAGCATCAAGTAAAACTTCACTTAATTTTTACATGAACGAACCTAATACACTACGCAGAACTTGTTTGAAGTTATAAAAAATTGCTGTTAGCTACTGTATTTATGACGAATTGGGGCTTGAGTGATGTTAAATGTACATTTAGCTATTAAAAAAGTTATCCTGTTGGAATTACACATAGTCTTTTGCAGTTTAAGAAAAATGAGTAACTGTTATAGGTGTAAACTGATTATTTTAAATAATTTATCATGTTACTAATGTTTGACAACGCCCTACTGTTGTGAACGAAAGTGAAGTAAAACATACACATTCACATTGCCATCCCACTAAATTTGTCTGTCAGTATAGCTGCAGATTTTGGAATATGTGGTCCATGGCGAGTGGTGTGGTGTTAGAATATTTGTGGTTTTTTTTTTAATCTGACAAATGGAAAATTATCATCAGTGGTGTCCATTATATTTAAAGTGTTTTGGTAGTTGATCAACAGATATGAATGTGTGTGAATTTGTAGTTGACAGGTTTTTGCCCTTTTCTAGTACTCAGTACAGCATTATGCTCCAGTAATTGATTTGGGTGTGAACAGTAAATTTTTCACACACCAAAGGTCCACTAGGACACAAATAAATGTAACAACATGCTTTGTAAAGGTAAATTATTTCAGCGAGAGATATGAATTGAAAGGTACGTTGCCTCAATGTTGACATATTGTTTAATTACACTGCAACCATGTAGCTAGTATTTGGGTCGAACACGCCATGTTTCTGCCCATAATGTCGTGGATAAGAAGTGGAGTGGTGCTGATGGTTTCTGTCACAGGTTGAGTACTTTTAGTGTTAGTTGTTGTAGAAATATGGATATGTATTTGTGACCATGCATTTAAAAATTTTCATCCTAGGTCATGTTTGGCAGTCCTTAACGTGGCAGCCCGGGTAGACCGCCGAATGGTGTGCTGAGCTCCAGCAGAAAATGTTTTAATAAAAAGACAGTCCAACATGTTTGAGTGAGGTCCGCTTACGAATAGCACTTAAGGAATGTTACAAGTATGCATACATTTTCCAGTTCCTCAATTTCTCTCTAAATCATGTTTTTGTGATAGTGAAAATGGCTCAAACGGGTGTTTTCAGTCATTTTTAGGTATGACCATTCCGGTACAAAACATTTAAAAAAAAAAAGGAACAGGGATGTGCATCAAAACCTTTATTTTTATTAAAAGAAGTATCAGAGGCACGTTATCGACGGCAAGACCGCACGCCAGTTCAGTGGTTTGCGCATAGAGGCGGTAGGAGAGTTGATGCACATGTATGTCGCCCCTAGCGCTCCAACTCTTTTTAGGCCTCAGACATGCAAAATTACTTCAACCAGGCAGCCATCTTAATGGAAACTATTTTGTTGCCCTTATTTTGAGCATAAATGACAAAACTAACTTTCATTGAGTTTCTGCACAGCTAATTTTTAACTTGGTGAGAAAATATGGTCCTGGGCATGCTCTTCTGTGTGACTACTTTTCTGCACATCTGGTAATGTGGATTGGCTCCTGTTCTTGTGAATCACTTTAAGCACAGGGGTTTGGATCTCCCTATCTGTCAAAGGCTTGCAGCACACATGCAACTTATTTCTGCCCTCGATATGGAAGGAAATTAAAAGGAGTTTTGAACTAACAACTATCATTTTTACGTTGTAGCATTTGTGCTGAATTTTCAGGAAATAAACACAAGGTAATTGTGCAGTTCTGTCACACTTCTAAAAAATTGGGAGAAAATTTCTGCAGTTGGTGGTGGACGCATAAATAAAACAAAAATTCCAAAAAAATTGCAAAAATATAAAATAATAAACCCAATGTCAACACAAAAAAAATGTACTAGACAATTCCACAGCACTGTTGCCTCCTGGAGCATGAGCAAAATGAACACACAGCCACACCCATTTAGTTGCCTCTCTTCTTTGCAGTCGTTCTAGGAAATTCTGTAGCAGGTAGTATAATGCATTTTGCTTTTTCTGGCATTCCCACCCTGATTTTTTTGTTTTTCCTTACAATTTCCTGATTTTTTACAATTCTCCCACATAAAACACTAGCTCCAAAATCCCCCGCCCCCAATTATCTTAGTAGTAGCTAGGCAATTACCACACAGTTATCACATTGTTATTACTAAATGTTTAAATATACGACCGGACATGGAAATCGCTACATCCTCTTCCCTTATGTGAAATGTAAACTAAACCACCACAAACCGACAGGTGATAGAAGTGAGCAGTCTCTCATCCTGCACAAAGGCACATTGTTTAGCATCCACAAATTGTGCATTAAATATTGGATCGTGGCTATACAGGCAGAGTTGCGACAAGGCATTCCACCGTGCAGGGGGAGGAGTTGTGTCCTGAGGCACGTACCACCATGCTTCCTGCAACTGCACATGTGGATCAGCCAGGTGGTTGACAGTGGTGCAAACGTCGCCTCATCATACCCCATTCGTGTTCTATAGGGGGCAAATCTGGAGACTTGGCAGACCAAGGAATGGTGTCCACATCTTTCAGAGTCTGTTGGGAAATGCAAACCGTATAGAAATGAGTATTATTTTGCTGCGCGATAGCATTTGGTGTGTGTACGGCCCTTTTAAGCACTGGATAATGGCCACAAGAACCCCTTAAATCACGTGATGAAGTGATGTTTCTGCAACATCACTTTTAACTATTTACATTGTGCAATTGGTACTGTATGGGTCTTGATTTTATCATAGATGACACCTTATGTGTATAGATTTCCATATCCAACATTGCTGCTTATTTGTTGGATTTTTTAGGTTTTTTACAACCAACACCTGCATCACCTATTGTTTTAAAAAACATAACCTCACATCATGTATAAGCATTTCGTTTGTAGTGCCTTTTCAATTCAACCTCGCGAATATTTGCGAATTACAAACCGAGTCAAAGTTGAAGTGCTCCAGAGGTTGTGAATCTGCTGTGTACTAATGAATCTGGTGTTATGATTTATCGCAGCTATTGAGTATCTGTTAGAGAATAACTTTTTGCCAGGCAAAGTAAAATGTGACCTAAGTATATGAGGGTTGTTGAACTGGCCCCAACAAAATTTTTTTGTCAGCAGTCTGTTTGAAAACATTCCAAAAATAAGATACAAGAAGACTGTGACTCTGTATGGATACGTTTTATGCCATAGCAGTTATTCCTAGCAGGTGTGGATTTACCCGAATCCACAACTCGTGACACGATGGCCCATCGAAAACCCTTTGGCTGACAACTTCAAAGATCAAGTGCCCCCAATATCTGGCATTAATTTTCTGGCAACAACCAAATTCACACAGATCTTGTTTCTTCCAGATTCTCTGCTCGACTGTAGTTACTCCCAACAGTTTGAGCAAGGTCTGACATCATCCCAGTCATTCATTGCTGGCACTAATCCGTTTGACGGAGTGAACGCAGTGCAATTTTGCCAACACAGCAGGTGTGTGTAAATCAACCACACTTGGAAAAAAAACTGGCACCTTGTAATTTTCTCCATGGATTATGTTAAAAAAAAATTTAACTAGGTCAAACTTCTTGTTCAACACATTCATTAATAACTTATAATGCTAAATTGATTTACAAAAAAGAAGCAAAAGATATAGTGCAATCGCAATAAGTTGTTAACATGTTAAATGCAGATTTTGGGTAGTAAGGGTTGCAGTGTATGCATTCTCTGTTCTTTTCAAATTTCAGAGTGAAGTGTTCTCAAAATAGCGTGTGGAAGTTTCGAGTTTGTCAGGAGTTCAGAATCATTAAATTTGAGTGTGAATGTGTTTGATATTCTGGGTTGACCTATATAAAGCCTTGTCTTTTCTAATAGGTGTATTCAGTAAATCACAGTGTTAATAGTAATTAAATTAGTTATGGGCAGTGATTGTTGAAACCATCCTTTAGGACAGGTACCAATCGCCAGTAATAAAGCACCATAGACTATTTATATTTAGCCAGTCAAATGTGTGTTGCCTCCATATGTAAATCTGACAAATGCTTTAGTAAGAGTAGGCCTACACTGTACCAACGTGATGCATCAACTATCTGGGTCGAACACACCATTTTCTCTGAATGACTCCATGCCATGTACCCCTGGTAAGTCTTTGGCTGCAAAGTGAGTACGCAGTGTTTGTATTTTGTTTACGAGATGTTTGCGACAGTTGTGATTTTGCACAGACCGCCAACTAGCTCCAGAACAGCAATTCATTCCAAATCTGCACCACTCAGCTTCCTGGAAACACTATAACGAGTGCGGAATGCACACCAATTTACCTGCTCCATACATATCTGGTAAAATCATCCAAAGCAGGTAAATCAACATGCCCTCAGAACTCGCTATCACTTGCACTCAATGACAGAGCAGTACAGATTTTGCTTTTCTGGAGACATTTGCAGTCACAATTAACATTTTCCTTGCTTTTTTCAATTTTTTGTGGTGCTATTTCCCCCATTTTTTCTTTCACCCTACAATTTCCCCTCAACATTGGAAAATAAAATAATCACACTCCACAATGTATTTATATCCTGTCCCAATTTCTGAAATTATTACGTGTATAAAAAAACTTAAGACTAAAAAATCATCTGGACTTGATGGAATTCCCATCAAAGTAATTAAAGACTGTTCAGAACTTTTAACAGTTCCTCTTGTCCATATAATAAATAAATCTTTTACTAATGGTATTTTTCCAAATGACTTAAATTGCTAAAGTTATCTCGTTTAAAAAAGGAAATTCCACGCTAATTGAAAATTATAGGCCTATCTCACTTCTAAGTTACTTCTCTGAAATAGTTGAATCCATAATAAATACCAGAATAGTCAGTTACATAACTAAGTATAATCTACTCTGCATCTCAACATGGTTTCTTGAAGGGTAAGAATACTGAGTCGGCTATTGGTGAATATGTTGACCTTGTTAGAGAATGAACAGGGAAGGACTGAGGATGGAGTATTCCTACATTTGTCTAGCATTCAATACTGTTGATCACAACCTACTCATTGATAAATTGTGCAGCTTAGGGATTAGAGGAATTGGAAATTATTGAATTATTATTTACCAAACAGAAGGCAGGTAGTTCAAGCAAATAAAAAAACAGATGTAGTGTTACTAAGTCTTTCTACTATCAGCCTAAAATTGTAAATGTGGGTGACCCACAAGGAAGTGTTGTAGGGCCACTTCGATAATTATTCAGAATAGAGGCTTTTCTGAAAATAAAAGAAAAAAATCACAGAAAGTGTTATATTTCCACTCTACTAATTACACAGAACACGAATTTACTATGGGCATTAATGTATTACCAATACAAACCACAAATACGATAGTGGGGGAGAGCTATGAATATCAGGGAAATTGTGGAGTAAAATCACAAAAAATACAAAAACACCTAAATTTAACACTTGTCCACCCAAGTTCGTAATATGTGCCCACCTAACTTAACCTAACTCCACGAAGAGTGTATCACTATTTTACATTTTTAATCTAACCTAGGATTGTAGGGTTTTAATCTAACCTACAATTTTAGTCTAATCTAGGGTTTTAGGGTTTTAAAGTAACAGTAAAACACACCGGAAGTATATGAATTAACTCTCCTAGGTAGGCGGCGGGTACAATTCCACTGTCTTGCACCTTACCTCACTCGACAAAACACCATGATCTACTAAAACGTCCAAGTAACACCCACCACATAGCCGAATATTACGCACTGAAACACTCTTACTAGCACTCTCCATTATACAATCACAAGCCTTCACGCGGTCAGGTTCGGACATCGCAAACAACCCGCACATAATGTTCCACTCAACGCGAACTGCACTGTATCCCCTATAATGGCATACTAACTTATCGTCTTCACGTCTACAGCCGATAGGTGGCGTTAGCACTCTTACATGGCGTCCGACATAAACAAAGCAGCCAACTGCTCGTACTTATATATATTTTATTTAGTACGTTATACTTATTTTACCAATACGGTCTCCTCAATATTAAAAAGGTAAACTGTGCAGACTCCATTTATGTTACTTTTGTGGGTCTACGAAAACTGAAATTTTTGAAACAGCTCAGTAGCCATTGCATCTTTTCTGGCGTGAGTCGTGACGTCCCAATCCGGCGGATTTAAAATGGAGAAAGCAAGAACGAGTGCTTCTGTGCGTTATATTCACGTATGTGGCGTTTTAGTGGACCATGGTGTTTCATTGAGTGAGATAAGGTTGAATTGGCCGTTGACAGAGGAATTGTACAAGCCGCCTACATAGGCGAGTTAATTGATATTCTTTTTGTGTGTTTTATGGTTCCTTTAATTCCCTAAAATCATAGATTAGACTAAATTCGTAGGTTAGGTTAACACCCTACAATCCTAGGTTAGTTTAAAACCCTACAATCCTAGGTTAGTTTAAAACCCTACAATCCTAGGTTAGTGAACAACCCTACAATCCTAGGTTAGTGCATAACCCTACAATCCTAGGTTAGTGCATAACCCTACAATCCTAGGTTAGTGCACAACCCTACAATCCTAGGTTAGTGCACAACCCTACAATCCTAGGTTAGTGCATAACCCTACAATCCTAGGTTAGTGCATAACCCTACAATTCTAGGTTAGTGTAAAATCCTACAATCCTAGGTTAGTTTAAAAATGTCAAATAGTGGTTCACCCATCATGGGGTTAGGTTTTGTTAGGTTAGGTGGGCACATATTACAAAATTAGTCTTATGTTCATGCCCCTCGTATATTCGTGTTCTGTGTCATCAGAGTAGAAATATACCATTTTCAGTTATTTTTTTTTTTTACAGAAAAGTCACTAAACTCAATAATTACCCGGATCATAATTATAATACCTAATTTTGCCATTTTTGTTGTCTTAATTATTAGTTTTTGTTAAATTTGCATATTATTTAGATAAATTCAATATTCCCAGGCATTTGGTCCATTATGGAATTAAAGGAATAAAAGCTAAGAGAAGTTGTGTTTTGTAAAAGAAATGAGAGAACGCCTATTACAATGCACACATGAGTGAATTACTTACAACCTCGTCCAGATAAAGCCATCTGTGTTAGCTGTCCAACCAAAACAGGTAATTATGACTAATTCCATAGGCTAATCAGTGCAGCAAACAACTAAGATGCATAGCCCAACAAATCAATCATGGGATGCTGATGCAATGTTAAATATTTGCATTAGCAGACTTCACAAACTTACCTGATGAATAGTAGTTATTTCATTATTCCGAACAATTTTTTTAAATAACATTTTGAATAACATCATAACAAATTTACAATGCAAATATTTTATAGGCAAACAAAAAAAAAATTGTCATTTTAGGTTATGGCAAACATTTAAACCAGCATTTCCTCTGTACACCAAGTCCACACGTATCATAATTTTAGCCAAGGCTAAAATAAAAAGGGAAATAATATCAGTTTAGCACTCCAGTTTATGATAACCAGCAGTAAGTTGCTTCGAGTCATCAGTTTACAGCATTTCACTGTCCCTCCAATATGCTTGAGTTTGTGCAGTGTGCTCGTTCTCGAATGACTACTCGAAATTTTCTGCAGTGGCAATGGAGGACAAAGTCAAAAGTTTCTTGTTAAAAATGGAAGGCTGGCGCTATTAAGACGGAATTGAAATTTGTGCACAATGTTTGTATTTAAAGCCATTTCAAAATGGTCGGAAAATGACTTTTTTTTAATGCAGTTTTTATAGAAATATCAATTAATTTTTAAACAACGTTTGAACACTAGGACCCTTCATTAACACTTTACCTCCTTTACCGTTCGATCAGAAATGATCCAGGTGCAATAATGCCTGCATAATCCTCAAGAGTCCTGACAGATTGCATCACTGATTTGACTGGCATGTGATGCGAGCAAAGGAGGTGTTTCGAGGGATGGGAAACGGTGAGGAGATTCCAGAGTGTATGGAGAACGGAGCAGGGTAGACAGCCTATGCTTGCGAGGTCTGAGGGAGTGGAATGTGTTGCAGGAAGAATTGGTATCTGTNGGGGGGGGGGGTGGAAAGTTGACAAAGGTGTAGAAGGGGAGTTCAGTTGAGAGGTGAATGAGCTCGCCATCGGGCGGTAGCACAATTGCAGGTGATTGTTTTATTATCAAGAATATGATGGAAACTTGAAATGCTCGACCACATACATAACCACATATACTAGAGAACACTAACTGTAAGAAATAAACTAGCCCTACATGCAATCATGCAACAGAATGGGATAAAACTGAAAAATCTTGCAGCCAGCTCGAACAGTTTATCAATGACAAAGAGTGTAAAAAAAATTTATAAAAAAAAGGCCCTAAAATAATACGGTTTTGGCCCACTATGCATCACTTTACCAGTTATCGTATAAAATAATTCACAAACATGCGTTAACTTTAATTGGATCACGTCGGCTGTCACCAAGAAACATTTATTATCTAGAGTCAATATACGAATAGGAAACCTATCCTAACCTGCACACGCCCAATGCACAAAATGTGTCTTAAAAACGCATTAATGCCAAAAACTCTGTGGAATAAAGAAAAACTTAATGATAATGACCAAGCCTTAAATTAAAAGGATTTCTGCGAGATCCGACACATGCCGGCCAAGCAGGTCAGGGCCTTGCCTTATAATTTCACGGTCTCAATCCGAAGTCAGGAAATTAGCAGTTAAATACGTTATGCGGTACAAAACAATAGAAACATGTAGAACAAACTTTGAATAATGCGTTACTTACGAGTCAGAAGGCTGTCTGGTGGCTTATAACACTGAAAATAATAATTTTCTACAACAGAACACCTCTCCGAAAATGTACGATGGAAAGCTGTCTGCGCAAGAGGCCCGGAATGGCGTCTGGGTTGGAGGGTATTGCTCTATTACTTTGTCCTAATTAAACTAATGATTTTGAAATCAAATTAGTGAAATATTTGAAAACATGTTAACTTATTGAATTGTTTTAAATATATTGGTTGTATACAAATAGCCGAATGGTGAAAACAAATGAAGGGTAATGCATTCGAGGTATCGGTTATGTTTTGTTCACTTTTCATGGGTCAATAATCCTTGGAGCGGGATTCCAAACGTAATGGTGTAAGCTGAAATACGTATAATGTTTTAGATACTTTGCTAATGGCAATAAAAAGTTCATATTACACCAAGCTATTGAGTTGATTGTTTTGCATAAACATACAAATCCACACGTTTCAATACGTGCTACAGTAGTTTTGGTTCAAGAGACTTTCTCACTGTTAAACTTAAGCAGGTCGGAATGGCATCTGTCTTTTATTTCTTATTCGGTATTTCGTAATATTTGGTATCAAGGGGACACCTATCATATCAAGGCATTGCGTTTATATGGCCAGCAGAAGAAACCGGCCCGGTTAATATTTGTTTGTTTGTTATATTGCATCCATTTGATATATTTTCCATAAATAGATTTTGATCAATGTCATACAAATCTCACAATTTAAGGTTAGAATGAACATGCCATATATTATTCGAAATGCCGGGTAAAATTAGTCGGGTTTTCTGTTGTTTTGCCGGAATACGTAGGGATATCTTTTACCCAATGCTTTGCAGGATGGTGGAAAACGGTAGTAGTCGATGGTGTCGCACTTGACATGGCTGGGAACATTACATTTACATTCAAGCATGTGTCCGTTGCTGCTCTAGGCATTTCAGGGGTAGTTACCCCTATGTTTGGTGAGCATTGCTGTAGCTCGGAGTCTCCTATAAGTCGAATAACCTGCGCCACACCTGTTGCTAACTAATCAATCCTAGAATCATTTTTACTATTTCTTTCTTTTAGTGCTGAGCATTTTCCTGAAGAACTTAGTGTTATTAAATTGAAGCGCTGTTCGAATTGTTGCGACAATGATTCCAGGTTACTCTGCAACTCCTGTTTTGAGTTCTCTACTTCGCCTCGGATTATCGCGCACAACTGCCCCGAGTTCTGCTTCGGATTTAGCTGCTCGAACTTGTAGCAGCACCACGGAAATCGCGTTTTTGTTAATGTATTTCTCTATTGTTTGTAGATGGTCATTTGCTTTAGATCTGTGCTTAAAACCTCCACTGCTGACGCGCTGTCGTTTATGTTATGCTCGGCCCTTCCCAAACGACTTACTGTCTGACGTAATTCAGCGCGCAGACACGCGACACTTCGCTTCACTTTACGGACTACGTCATATCTCAGCTGTTGTATATCATTGTTCAAACGTTCAAACTTCTGATCCAAACTAGCTTGCATTTGTTGTATATCATTATTCAAGCGTACAAATTTCTGATCCGAACTAGCTTGCATTTGTTGTATACTGTTCAACAAAGTCGGCAATGGTGCATCTGAACCACCTATAACCTCAGTGTACATTTGCCCGCAGCCACAGGTGTATTCCCTGTCTCAGCCGAAGTACCATCTGTCTGTGCCCTACCTTCGTCAGTACTAACAGTATCCATCACAGGAAAGGGTGGATAATCTAAAATCAAAGACTCGCGATTGGAACTTCTTAAGAAGTGAGGAAAGCGAGTGTGCCCGTCAGACATACAACTGTATTAATACAGACGAAAATAAAATGAAGGTTACCGAGCAGCTTAACCAATCATGCAAAGAACATGTAATCACCACAGAAGTAGCGACATCGTTTAAAATCCAGTCTAACTACAATGTCATATAATGTGTTCTCCTTGGATTATGCATCTAAATAGTGCCCAGTCATTTATTTATTGACAAAGCAAGGGAATAGTATAGTGATTTCTATGGAATGAATACAGGCTTATAAATAGAAGGCAAAAAATTTCATCAGGGGTGTAAAGATTATTTCCACAACTTTGGTTTCATAAGAAATGCCACAGGACTAAAACTTTGTAGAAAATATGTTTACTCAGGTCGTAAAACACAGTTAGCACAGCGTCGTTGGGCTGCCATCTGTCACGTGGGCTGGTTACAAGGTTACATTTTAAAGTTTCATTTAAAGATTGGCAAATAGTCAACCAATGACAATTACTATCAATTTCTCAGGGATAGATAGGCAGAAAAGAAGAAGAAAAACGAAGCCAACAGAAAATACTAATAGGAATTGTTCGCTGATGCGTTAACACAAGCAGAACTGCAATTATTAGCTATGGACATTTGTATTAGGACATACATTAATCTACTAACCTTCTGCTGGAAGTCGTTGAAAAACAAACTCTAGTAAGATCATCCCTGTACTCATTAATAATACGATGGACCCAATAACAGCTTAAATATAATCCAAACTTGTAAACGATATTTTCTTATATAATTCAATATTTTCTCACATCCATTTTATTTCAATTTTTTTAAATCAACAGCCTCTTAAAAAAGTGCATAGATATGGATATCAGACTAACCACTATAACCATATGTTACAGGGTCAAACACAGTCAAATTTGTTGACAATTGGGGAGGACGGATTTAACAGGGAATATTTTTATGAAGAAGTCGTATAAGGTTTCACGTGTCACGATTAAGCACACGAAATTTGATGATGCGGCATCCTGACCATAATTCCAACGACTTTGTTACTGGCTTGGATTCGTGCGTCCTCGTACGAGTTGTATAGTCGGTTTATGGCTACTTCCAACCTTTCCGAAGCCCTTCTCAAGTTCTTCCTCGGAATATTACTCCACCTCAGGCAAACAAAGATCGACTAATTCTATAAAACTAAGTCTATAAAATTATGCCAACAGTACCCCGCACTGCATTTGTGCGCATCTCCGTTTTATTAAAGTTTCCATGAGAATTAATGCTTACTAGGCATTACGAACACGCCTATTTTCTCTCTGTTTTAGTCCATATTAATTATAAATATTATTTTAAAATTTATAAAAAATCTTTTATTAAAAGTTAAAATTCCAGCAAAAATATATAAGATACATTTGTGTTAACAGACGTATAAAACGCTTGCGGTAGGAGACAACCAACAAACCGCACAAGGGGTGATTTATCAAAGGGGTGGTTCAAAAAGTGTGCAGATACTGCGAACGAACTATACCAAGGCTGTCGCTGTCACCTCGAGCCCATTCGTGAAATGAATGAACGTATTTGCGCTATTGAATACTTTAGCATTTGACTTTACGTCCCTGCCACGAGATAGTCAATACCCCGTAGGAGTTGATGTCCGTTGGTCAATACACGCCACAAACGTAATGTTGAAGTTCAAACAATTGAAAATCTAGTTTTTCTTCTTCGCAAATATGTGAGTTTTGGTATTTAAATCAGTGCATATAATCCAGGAATGTATTTTATGTAACTACATGTTTTTAAAATGAGCTATGACCTTCGCATTAAAATGTTATTTCAAACTAAAAAAAAATACTTGTTTTCTTTATTTATGAATATTCATTCGTCTGTGTCATTTTCTTCTTGTAACATTCGTTTGCCATTGCTGTTAAGACAATAGCAACACGGGATTGGGTCAACGTACAGAAAAGTCAATCGCCTTACAGTAAACAAATACATCCAACAAACTTCAAAGTCAATAATCGGCTAAATAGCTGCTTGATTTCAACTTTAAGTTTCAACTTTTCGAAATCGTGAGGACTTTGACAGTCCCGTGTGTCGTGTCCCACGAGAAACAACGTGTTGATGTGCAACGTAGAGTAAGATGGTAAAGTTTTCAGCTGTGTAGTGGTTAGGAGGGGATCTAGACTTTCTACTTAAGGTGACGGCGGGGGGGGGGGATAACTTCCCAATTGTGCAAGTTCAGGTCTAGACTTTTTGAGTTGTGGCGTGGTAATGGCCAATGGGCCATTGCCTCATCATAATTTTAATAAAAATCTATTAAATTATTTACATTCAGTATATTAAGCAATTGTGATATTACTTTAATTCCGTTTTAAAATATTCGCAGGATTGTTTCGTACCAATTTACGAGTTTCTTTTGAGGAGGGCATTTCCCCTCTGACCGCCTCTGGATACGCCTCTGGTAGTGGCTTAAGGCCATTAGTGCACAGTGAAAACGGCCACTGCTTGGAGTCACGTTGCATTCAAATGGTATTACCTCTCAAGTGTACAAGTGCCATTCAGAGCCCATACAGTTTGTGGGTAGGTCAGTAGCTTAGTTCCAGGTACAGTCATTTGGTGATTTGACTCTTCTTCCCGGTACTAGCATTCCCTCATTCTATTACTGTTTTATAAACAGAATTCGGTTAGCTCGAGATTTATAACTATAACGACATATGTGTTAGATATCCGTTATGTGAAAAGAAAGAGAGAAATTAGGTGTGATAAATAAATCAAAACCAAATTAGTGCTGCGCCTATTTAAAATATATGAGCAACTGTGTATTTGGAGTGTTGGTTTGTCACTGCAGTTAAAATAAAATAATGTAAAGAAGTAAATTCGTATCTTTCTAATATTAAATAAAATAAAATTACTCATTATATAATAAGATCTAACATCGTTGGTGAAGTGTTGTTAATAATTAAATCATATTTTAACTTGAGCCACCTTATGAACAAAATAAATGTTCGTAAATAGTTTCCACAGTCAGAATGTTCCTACTTGTTATATATTGACTAATTAAAAAAAAACATGTCTCTCGAAGGGATGCGGTGTGAGTATGAATAATTTGGAAGCATCCCTGCAGCAATTAAAGCAATCCAAAATACTGCTAAATTGCGACTTAACTTCGGGCTTGTACATCTGCTCGTATAGTGGCATCGGACATATGCTTAATGGTTGGTATATTGATTAACCACAGAGTGCAGCGTAAAGTCAGTATTAAACAGATGAATTGCAGGTTAATAATTATCTAATGTGGTGCACCTCGCTGATGTCTTGATATTTAACAGCAACATTATTCTCGCTATGTTAAAATGTTTCTTGATCCAGAATTAAGTTTCTTAAACTTTTCATTACAGCTGAACAAAATTTACCTTTTAAATATTTTCGTTTCGAATTTTTTTTAATCAACAGCATAGCAAAATACTAATTTCTCAGCTCAAAAAATTAGAATAATAGGAATCATACTAAGAGGAAAGAAAATAATATAAACATAAATTTTAAATACATGCGGCGGCTAGTAATGCTATTCAAACGCTTTGCTTATGTTTCGATGTAATTTAAACGAGACCAATTTTGTTAAATTTTTACCTACACGTTAGCATGCCTAATAAAAAATTTAATTGATTTCTTACACGACACTAACCCTGTATAATTAGTTAGTTATATGTAATATATAATTACAGTCATGAAACAATCCTGTAGAATTTCGAAGTTCGTGCACACTGTCGCGACGTCCTTTTCAGACCGAGTGTTTTTTTTTTTACGTCATAACCAAACCGAAAGCAAAAGTAGGGGAAAATATCTCTTAATAGACTGAACTATTTTAATTAACGCTTTTTTTCAAACCGTAATTATAACCACAAGTCAAAAGTAAGGTGATTTCTGGGACGGAATTGTACAAAATTAATTTTGTAAAAAATCCAGTAAATACATTTTAAAATTACGTGTTTACATAAGTCACGCCATTGGCCCTCTAAATTACCGAGAACGAATAACATTTTAATTTGCAAACTTTCAAATCTGTAGTAGCCAAAATACTGGATCTTCTCTGTAGGATAACAAAAAATAATAACTTTTAAAATTTATAAAAAATAACGTAAACAATTTGAAATGTATTAATACATTCAATGTGCAATGTTTCATTAATTTTAAAAGTAAAAATGTAGCATGCACTAAAGCACCAATAGCCTTAACGCGATGTCGGCTTGAGACGAGCAAACAGTCGGCCGGGAATGATCTGGCGGGTTTCACGGGCGATCAAGTCGAGTGGCATCCCCCTGTCGCTAAGAGAAAAGAGGGGAGGGGGGTTATTTTAGAGCGATGTTCCCGGCTGTTTACCAACACGTGGACGCCCCTTGCCTTGACAAAGGGCGAGGGGGAGCAACAAGAATAGACCCTCGCAGGCCGAGAACCTTCCCAGCTGTTATAAAAGTGCGCCCGGGCCAGCGGCGCGGCGCATAGACGGCCGCCATGACTCTCCGCAACATCACGGTACGTACTGGAGTAAAAGCAAAGTGAATCAAACATCCCCAGGCGTCGCCCTATCCCCCCGTCCTCCCCCCCTCTCTCCCTCTGCCACGTGTTATTTTTAACGGTTCTCTCCCCTTCCAATAACGACTTACGGCTCGCCTCACGTGCTGCTCTTGTAACGTTAAGCCTAACCCCATAGTTTATGTGACGGTAGACTGAATAATATCAAGCGGAAGCTTGAACCTAGCGTAATTAAGTTCCACGTTACTCTACCACGTAACTTCAATAGACTTTAATTGTATTATTTTTGCAGAATTGGTCGACAGAAGTTTGAATTTCATGGCAAAACACGTGTCTGGCCTATTACCATGGTGATCCACGTCGGTTTTCGTTGCTACACCACGATAGTATCTTCCTTAGGCGACGTGATTTCATTCCGTAGAGGCACTGTGTCCGAGGGAGTGTGGTTACATAATTCACTTGAATAACACAAGTCGCATTACGCGGGAAAGCCTGTTTTACATAATTACCTTCGTCTGTCACGATACTTCACAGACCTAGGTTATTAAATGTAACGCTCTTTCACTGTTTTTTTATATGACAGTTGTCATTATTTCATCGAGACGTTTGCGTTTTGACTATTTTCTTTCCAAATCTTAACACGATGAAGTAATTTGCATTACGTAAACATAAACATTAATGTATTTGAAGATTTTTTTAAACTGTTAAACAACGGGTTCTACCGGGCTGTTTCAAGAGTTTGAAGTGATTTTCTTTGTTTAAAGACTGTTTCAATTTTTTGTGTAATTTGAATCAAATACCGGCCCAGTAAAGGTGAAAAGCGAAAAATTAATTTTCAAACTAAAACCAAAACAAAACTATATGTCAAATAAATTTGAAAATGGTACGTAATTAAAATATTGTCTACAGGTTAAAATATTTTTTTACGTTACTAGACTGCGTATAGAAGTTTATCGGAAATTCGTAATGATTTTTATCAGTATGTTTATTTCTAATTTTGTGATAAACTTCAGATACAAAAAAAAAGTCTAGAAGTTAAGTTACAATCTTAGGTAAACCAAGTGCCGCACTTAAGATATTGCTTCGTGGTATTTTTATGATTCTGACAGATATTCTAGATGAGCTAAGTAACTATGTTTTATTAACTTTTCGAATCTTTTTGAAGCAACATTTATAGTCACTCTTAATAATTTCGTAAAAATGTGGCATAGGATATGTTGCCATTGTTCTTGTATTTTAATCAAATTGCTGTTGATATGCTTCTAAAACAGTTTAAGATTTCCTAAAAACCTAGCAAAATTTTGGAACTTGGACACACTGATTCCCTAGGTCACATTTCGTTCGGACCTCTTCATTACAATTCATCGGGATAATTTCACCACAGCCAATCGCATTTCATCTGGACAAACGGGAAGCATGCGAGGATATTTCACTGTCGGACGCCAATACTACTCTCAAGGTTAGATGTAGACATTGTTTTTTTTTTTTTTTTTTTTTAAGTATAGTCTTTGCTAACTAAAGTCAACAGTACGCTGGTGAATATGGCGAAACTTTTGGGAAGCGAACACACTATGCCGTTTGTGAATTGCGTGACGCACCTGAGAAATTTCAAACAGATCATTAATTCGTGTACGTTTGCGGGGTAAAAAATAAATACTTATAAGGCGTTGGCGTAGTTCGAGGATATTGGCTTTCAATGACGCAAATACTTTTCAAAAACTGTTAGTGGCCAGCACACAATCATAAGACAGAAGTAGCCCCTTATCTCATCACCTTGTTCAGCAGACGCGTATGTGAAATCTGCGCATTAGTTGTATTTAACTCGTACGCCGTCTTGAGTTCACGCAACTGTACTATCCTACTAATGTTATGAATGCGAAAGTCTGTGTGTGTGTGTTTGTTACCACTCAGCTCCATAACGGCTTAACGGATTTTGATGAAACTTGTTATGTAGGTACTTTAGGTCTTGGAATAGGACATGGGATACTTTATATCCCGGTAAATTGTACGGGTACTGTGGAATAACAACAAAACGTAATTCTGCAACGACTGGGAATGTGACCGAAATATTATTTTCCTCTGGTGTCAGAATTTATCAGGCCACCAAAGGATCTCTGAAATGGCTTAACGACTGCTATCAATCGATAACAACCGGGACCGAATATTTAAGGTGCCCTCCGAAGCCCGGAAGCGCTCAGATGTTATACCACTAAACGGTCACCCATTCAAATGTATGCCGCTGGGAACGTTGCCTAACTTAAGTGATCGATTAAGATCCCTCAGCCAAGTGCAAAAAGTAGTACCAAGGTACACTTATTTCTAAAGCTACAACTTGATGAAACTCACGTTTTGATTTTCATACAACGACTCTGGAAAGCGGGAATGTGGTAACTACGCGATAGTTGCACAGATGCACTCCAAAAACAATATCCTGCTTCTTGGCTATCGGGTAAAAAAGATTTCCTTCCTTTCGGGTTGCCGTAATTAGTTAAAAACCTAGGCCAACATAGTTTAATTTTATAATTCTGTTTTCGCATAAATTAATTGTCGTTTCCCAATTTATTTATTAGTGTAACACCGTAAAACTAAATTGTACCCGGGCGAAGCCGGGCCGGTTCGCTAGTTTTGAATAAAACAATAAAGGAGTTTTAAGAAACGTTTTACTTGAATATAAGAATAATGTATAATAATAATATGTGTAATAATATGTGTAATAATATGTGTAATAATATGTGTAATAATGATGTGTAATAATATGTGTAATGATATACAATAAATTTTTTTTAAATAGTGATTGATGGTGTGTTTCAAGCGCTTTCTGGCAAAGAGGTATTTTTTAAATATATTTTCAGTTTGATGTAATGGACAAAATGCAGGCGTTTAACCGGTTTTTTTTAGAATAACCTTAATATGTAGTGGACTTTTGCAGATGTTTTTATGTAGTGAACAAATATAACTCCACATCAGCTTTCACTCATATATTTCTCTCGTTGCCTGCATTAACTTTATTTTCATGATATTGTTATCAAAGCTAAATATAAATCAAATTCCAACTTATTGTTGTTTTATATACGCAAAATGAGCGTAATTCACTGCATACGCAACATCTTATGTCAAAAAGTCAATGGCGCACAAAACTTTACTCGAGGGAGGGAGGGAAGAGATTCAGGCGATTCTTAACAGCGAGGTCTTGAGAGCCGACGAGGGTGAAGCGAAGCGAGTATGGAGCAGCGCCGGAATGTAAGGGCCAAACCAGCGCCATCGTCCGGCAATATTCTGACGTGCAAGAATCCGGGAGCGACCCCGGGAATCAAGCCCGTTTCGCCTAGGTGGGAGGCGAGTAGTCTAACCACTACAACACCACGGCCCCCCACTTTACTTGGGAACAATTTTTTGCCATAGCTGGTGTTTTTATTTGAAATCACTGCTTCTAAAGGTGTTTGGTGTTGAAAAACGTGTGGTATTGTCTAATATTGATTTGGGAAACTCGCCTGTGTTTGCAGAGCTGTGTCGTATGCACGCGACCAACCACGATGCAGTGCGAGACGTGTCAGCTGGTTGCATACTGTCCAGGCGCCCACGAGGAAGAGCATCGTGCTAAATGCCCAGCGTACAAAGTGCTCGATAATGACACCGTAGGCAGGTAAGCCTTGACGTTACTTTACGCAACTCCTCTTTCCTTGTGCACGAGTCTGTGGTTTTTACGCTCTTCATTAATTTATTTATATCTTGTTGTTCTCTTCGTGGGATATGAGACACGTCAACCGCTTATTGATTACATTAAAAATCACAGAGTGCATTTAAAATACACAAAACTTAAATTTTAAGAATCGCAAACTATCATAATATACCAGCCCTGTTCCACGAAATAAGGAATATCATTTAAAAGTATTACGCAAAGAAATTTATGAAGCACAGCACATGATAATTATACAGGCCTTGTTACAAAAAAACAATAAAAGTTAAAAAAAATTTACAAATTTCGATTAAAATCCATTCACGGTTACTTTTGTTTAAAAAAATCTAATATATAAAATTTTCCCGTCACAGTGTTAGTCACTGAACTCCTCCGAAACGGCTGGGCCGATTTTTATGAAATTTTTTATGTATACTCGGTAGGTCTGAGAATCGATTTATATCTATTTTTTACACCCCTAAGTAATAAGGGTGGCCACCCCCAAACAATTTTTTTTTTATTGTTTGAACAAAATTTTTATTTTTTATTTTTTTATGATGTGGCATCAAAAAATACATACCCTCCTAAATTTTCACCCTTCTACCACCAACCCTTATTTTTTTATAGCGATATTAGTAATTTAATAAATTTTACCCTAGGTCGATAACTGATCAATTATCATCGATCATTTATCGATCTAGGTTACAATTTATTCCCACCAGGTGTCTCCCAGTGACACAGCACGGAGTAGCCGGTCTCCACTTTCTCTCACACAATAACCTTTCTCTTATTCATTTGTGCTCAGATCGTAGTAGTGACGTGTTTACAATTATATTTTCAATAATTAAGTGTACTTCTTAATTAACTTTATTATTGATCGCAAAGCTGTAATTGTTTGTATTTCCATTTTATTAATATTTATTAAATGGTCTAATATATAAGTGTAGTTCTCACGTTCAGTTATTTAATTAATTTTATATAACCTCAACAGTACTCAACACGTGTCACGAGCACGTGTTATATAATAAACAAATTTGTTTATTGTATTATATTAAAGTCAGTGTTTTATATTCCGTCATCGTCCACAGAGCTCCATGCCTCTTCCACTTATATACCACATCCTCACACACTTACAATAAGTTATAGTTATTTTTTTCTAATACTATAATCACTAGAAATACTTTTTATGGCAAAACAACGTTTGCGGGGTCAGCTATTATATATATATAATTCAAACTTGTTGCAAAGTAGTTGAAGGGCCAGGTTGGCGATCGCCTTAAAATGAGGCATTACGGTATTCTACCGCGGGGGAAACGGAAATACCTGAACAGGTATTCAGCCCGACGTCTGCCAAGTTTTCCACCATGTGATCTGTGAGGATCGCCGAGGGGATGGGCGGGGCTCTAGCCATACAATTGTCAAAGTGTCGCGTAGAAAGCCGACACGTGCTGACCATAGACTAAAGATGAGGTAGATGATTTTCTTCTTCTGTTCAAGTCCTTAGCTCTGACTCACAATTACCCAGCAGTACTGTCGAAATTACGAAATCAGCCAGGGCGTGGCGTTTCTTTACGCTGTCTTTCCAACAGCTATCCTAGTATATGCATATGCGTTACGTACCGGTACATTAAATGTACTTTAATTAAATTAAAACTCAGTCAGAGTAAATGAAATAAATTTCCAAAGTACACGTTTATGTTAACAGTTATGACAATCGAGATCTAAAAGTCGCGTGGTTCTGACAGTTCTATTGGCAAAATAGCACTTTACTACTGGCGCTCAGAATTGTGTTACTGCATAACTGTTACACGCACTCAAGGATTTCACGTGAGCACGAATAAGTAAAATTGGGTAGAGTGCGCAAGCCAACAGTGCAGTTAGCAGCCTCCGTGTTCCAGCATTCGCCTACTGTTTTGGCAATAGCACTATCGAAAACTACTTAGATAAAATTTTAGGTTATAACACTGTTTGAGTGAGAAAATGCTTTGAGACTTTTGTATATAGTTCCTCTTACATAGTTTTAATGCAAGCAGTATTGTTGGTGGAAGTATGTTATTCATGTTAACATAAAAGTATGTTATATCTAGTTAAATTGAAATTTTACATATTTTATCTATAAATATTAATATTTCATTTAAAATTAATACGAATGAAAACGGGGAGAAAATAGATGTGTTGGTAATGCCTAGTAATAAATAGTTCTTATGCAAAATATTATGGTAGTGAGTGCACACAAATGCGGTGTATTGTTCCTTTAATATAATTTTCTAGACTTAGTTAAGCTTTGTTTGCATAAGGCGGAGGGATATCCTGAAAGTATAACATTAGCGGGGCTTTAGAAAAGTTGGGAGTAACCATGCGTGGGCTATATCTCTCATTGGCCTGTTATCCAACGCCGCCGTGTAGTTCTGCTGGTAAACGATTACAGAAGAGGTTGTTGGGACGCAGGTACGGCGTTGCGGCGAGGGACCTGGCGGCGGGCGAGGCGGTCTTCTCTGAGCTGCCCGTGGCGGCGGGGCCCAAGGCGGACTCGAACCCGCTCTGCCTGGGCT